>JAAAKQ030140721.1:0-13238 GCA_010016005.3 Zanna intricata
ACCCGGACTGAGTGGCAGCTTGTCGCTGGCCTCCTACGAACCATTGCGTCATCCAGGGTCCTAGAAGGAGTTTAGGCCGTTGTTGAAATTGTCAAGTTCTGTTATTTTTTCACAGCCATCTTTCTTTTTAACTTCAGATGAAACAGCCCCATCAACTGATTAATACTTTATTGTTTTATTTAAAACTATGCAGAAACAGAATTCTGTAAAACCTGAATATTTCATATTTTATAATGCATAGCCAGTTTTTGTTTTCATTGTCATTTACAAGTAAATTTATGTACATTTTCTGGTTCTTTATTCCAAATGCATTTAACAAGTACAACTGAGGGTAGAAAGGTAGCTCCCACTTCACTATCACAAGAGGTGAAACAAGTCTTTGTTTGCCTCATTATTCGTAGATTTTGTAATAGCTTGTAAAAAAAGATGGATTTTTGATGGAGAAGTAATCCAAATTCTCTGTAATATACAACCATTTCTGGCATTGTAGAATTTTCTATTTGCAGGCTGTATATTAGAATGTTTTTTGTTGTTTAAATAAAATGTTACTACTTATTTTTAAATGATTCTCTAAAAAAATGAAAAGGTACATTAATTTTTTTTCCAAAATAAAATTTCTTCATCAATAATAATTCCGAATGGATTAACTTCTTTTTGTATTATTTTATGTTTAAATTTTAATCATACGGCAGCCTTTATGTAGTATTATTTTCTTTACATATGTTACATTATTTTCTGTAGTACAAATCAAGTATAGTTATTTCAGTCACAGTTTATTTATTCTGGCTGTATTTTTTTACTGGTGCCAAATCAAATATAATTATCAGTTATGCTTTTTATTTAAAATACAAGGTAAAAATACAAGAAGTAAGATTAAAAATAAATAATGTTAGTACTTTTTAATGTTAATGTGCAATCTACAATTAAACACTCTTTACTCAATCATTTTAATTATATCCTGTAACTATGAATTGTTATAGCTACGATTTAAATTATATTAATGGTAATTATTATTACAAGAACAGGAGTATTTAAACATTATGGGTTGTGACTAATTTAAAAAATTGTATTTATAAATATTAAAATGAAAATGATATTATAAGTGACAAAATGGTTAAAGAATTAGCTAATAATAATAATAAACAGTTGTTATTATCAGGTATAAAAATATAGTGGCGACATTAAAAACTGTTAGACATTAAGATTTGTTGTTTGTAAGTACAGTTTAATACAATGTAAAAATATTTTTCTCAAAGTAATAATTATTATATTTTATTTTATTTTTTAAAATATTAGAAAATGTAGTGGTAATTATAAATATTTTTGACAATATTTTGTATAGATTGTCCTCGTGAAGTTATTTTAAGAATTGAATTAAAACTATGATAGTCGATTTAATGTTAAATATCATTTAGGTGTATTTACTATTTATTATTATTTGATATCCTGCTAGATATTTTCAATTTACTTTCAATAATAATACTTAATGTTCCAAATTGAAGCTTTAATCCCAATAATTCATTTTAAAATCTGTAAAAAATTATTTAAAGAAAGGTATTATTTAAAGTGTTTTTATAACAGGAATTCAAATTTTTGTTAAACTTACACATAAGATAAAATCTTGTCTTAACCACAGTTCTCATTTCTAATTTTATAGTAGTTAGTAGTAATGTAGGAATGAATATAATAATATAGTTGTTTTTTAAATTAATGATATTTCTTTCAAAAAAAAAAAAAAACAAAAAAGAAACTTTTTGATGACATTCCTTGAAGGAAACGGATAGTGTTCATGCTAGGGCAGGTCAATAACTTGTCTGGATCTTGAATCTAGTCGCATTCTCACAGAATATCATTACTTATTGAGATAAAACCTCAGTTTTGCTGATCGGTCCTTTTCCTGGCACTTGTACACATATAACTTTCTTTGTGTAGTGTCGTAAAGATTACCACTTGGGTGCCAATAGTGTCTATTGTGGGCAGTGTATCCACTGTCTCAAAACATAAAAAAAAATTAATTATAAATATTCTGATTTACTAATAATATTTATCCATTTAATAGTATGGTTTATCTCTTGATAGCAGTCCAGAACACTTAATTTTGTTAGGGAACTATTTCTGGAGTTTTAGGCCACCTTACTTTACACAAATAACAGAGGATTGGAAAAATCAGGCTACTGGTTTGTTCTGTCTTTATTTGCTGCAATATCTCTACAGGTATATGACTTTCCATCTGATTTTTGAGTTTGAAGGTACAGATCATTGTCTTTCTCATGTTAGTTTTCAAGAAGTCTGTCATAATGTTCAAAATTTTTTAAGGGTCAGTATATTTTCTTCAATCCATAGATAAAACTAGATCCTTGCATGGACTCCACTGTATCATCATTTTAGATTAGCTGCTGCATATTACCAGATAATGAATGGTCATTTGCTTATAAAACAATGATGTAAGAACATTCCTCTTATGATTTTTTTTTCTGTACTTTGGCTTCTTTTCTTAAATGGATTATCAGATCTACTTTGAGAAATTATAACTGATAATCCTTTGTAATTCATAAACCTTCCTCTTTTGTAATTAACAATATTACAGGTAGTCATGAGTTCAATGAAATCTACATTATTGATGTTTATATTCTTTTTCCATTTGACATCATTAATCTTTATGTGCATTTTAATTTGCTGACAATAATATAATTGCTATAATATAAAAAAAAATGCTATTATCTTTCATTCGAAGATAAGTTGTACACATAAATAATATCTTCCCTGAGAAAAAGATGCTTTCATTTTTTCAATGATTATTGTTAGCCTTTGATGATGTAGACTTCTAGTATAATGATCTAAGATTGTGTATGTTGACTTATCATTTCAACAAAGATCATGGATCTAATGAAATTAAAAATAGGCTGATGACTGGATCAGGAAAGTAACTGAAGATTAAATTTTGACAATTTTTTTGGGAGCGGGAAAGTGATGCTTTATGAATGGAACATTAGCTTGTTTAAAAATATTCACTCTATTACTTAATAAAGTTTTTCTTTAGATCGTTACAATTTATATGATTATTGACCGATAATTAATCTGATTACAATATCCTACTACTCCTTTTGTTTTTCTTCTCCTTCCTGTCTTTCCTGTTATCATCTTATAGCCTGCATTAACAAGCGTATATATGTATGTTTTTCGGTATGTGAGTGTGTATGAGCGCATATCTAATTAATTTTTTTTGTATAAATTGTAAGTGAACAATTGAATAAACTATTTGTAATAACCAAGTTATTATTAACGCGATGACTAATCGATCTGTTGCATAATACAAACTAGATATAAGTTAGTATAGTCATTAGTTCTTCATTTGAATTGAATTGTTATTTTCTAGTCATCCAGGTTTATACCACTGTATAATTATTGTAATTATTTGTTGTGTATATTTTGTAACATGTTATTTTCATTTTCTTTATGGTAATAATCATGTAATGAAATTAACAAATTTTTATAAATATATATATATATGTTTTTTTTCCAAATGAAATTACATGAAGGAAAGTTTCAAGCTATTGCTATTTGTATAATAACAATTTCCATAACAAAGTATTCATTTTTATTTCTTTTTTCCATTCAGTTGTAATTAAAATGAAACTAAAATATAAATATATTAATTATATTTGTCATATTAATCCAGTGAATTAAGCTTAATGAATTGTGTATAAATTGAGCTAACTTTTGATTATTACTATTATTATTATATTTTATTTAAATAACAGAATGTTATAAGTTTTTGTGAACCCCCGTGAAGAACATTTGGCAGATATATATTACAAGACACATACCTTTAATGACAAAACTTGTTTGATTTAACAATATCATATTTTTGTCAACAATATTATTATTATATTCCATTTTAAACAGTTATAACAGTAGCATTTGTAGTAGTTGTAAACTGATCTTGGTTGATTTTGTGGTGTAGTATTATTTTGTCATTAAAGGTTATGTTCCTGTTGTATGTCATGAATATGTTGCTGGTTCAGACATATATTGCAGGTTAAGTTTATTATTATTACTATTACTATTAAAATTATTATTATTAAAACAATAACTGGTTAATAACTATTATATTTTATGAAACAGTTCAAATCATATGAATCGTTATACCATTTTTAGTGTTTTTTCTTACCTTAGTAAAGGATCATTGTATCAGCAGGATAGGATTTCTTTAAATTCATAACTTCATATAATATGAATATATTTTAATTTTTTAAATATATATATATATATTAAATATACATTAATTATATACATTAAAGGGTAGGTATGTTAAATGTAAGCGGTAAGTGTCTTCCTACTTAATGTATTTTGTTTTCAGCTTGAGATAATAAGAAGTGATACTCTGCTGTATTGATAATTTCTTCTGTGTTGTTTATGACACAGATTTCTCATGTCGGGTGATAAACGTATAGATTTTTTCAGCTTGGAATCTTTTTTTTACCTATCTACATAAAAAACTAACGGTTCACAGCATGAACTGACTACTAGATTGTCCTCTGTGATTTTATTTTACAGAAACATGATGGTGTATGTTTATTGTAACTTCTATAACATACATGCAGTTTGAAAGAACATGAAGTCATGCGGCCAGAAACTTTATATATGGTAACATTTTAAACTTTTGTTCGTTAATTTTTTAGATTTGATAGATTTAATACATTCTACAAAATCATCTGTTGTAATGTCAATATAATTTATATTTTGTTGTAATCATTACAAAAAAAAAATAATAGAATTCTATCTTTTTTTTTTAATGACCTGTATAGTTATTTGTGATCTGATTGTTTATTTTGTGGTTCATGTTATCTGTGATAAACTGAACATATTTTTATTGAAAAATTAATGCAAAAATTAAATAAGCAGACCAATCGGTTTAGATGGGTGAAGATGAGATATCATAAAGATCAAAATAATATTTACATTTAGTGTTAATTAATATGTTATTTACCAAGAATTATTTGTTAAAAATTATTGAGTTTGCTTGTAAGCTATTGTTATTTTTATTAGTTTTGATACATTAATTGTTTATCTTTAATTTATGAGCAAATCAAAAAAAAGGTGTTGCTCTCAGATGAATGGATGAAATTTCTTAGTAGCCTACTTGTAATGTGTTATTAATTGCAGTCTGAATTATAATTTTATTTATTGTATGGAAAATAACTTATTAATTTCTGTGACTTCTACTAAATTTATTTTAAGAAGTTAATTTACCAGAACTTGGTTTTCTAGCAATAAAAAATTGATAGGAATGAATTTATTATTAGGATTGTATAAGGAAAATATAATTTATCACATTATGTTTGTTATTAAATATTGCCGTAGTTTAAATGAAGTAAATGATTTATTATAATTAAGTAAATGTTACAAAAACAAGCATTAATTTCTTGTTATTTGTTTTGTTATAGAAAATTTCAAATAGAATCTAAGCTACTTGCAGCGATTGAAGAGTAATATTTTTACTGAGATACTATTGTACTTTGTTCTTTTAAATTCTTAAAAATACATTTGTAAATTGGGTTTTTTTTTTAAATATTTTTAAGTAATCTTTACACATAGTATATTTTCTTGAAATATAAATTTAAATGTTGAAGTTATATCCTTTGTTAATTCATTACTTATGTACATTACAATTTTTTTTGCTCCCCTCCATTATAAAACAGTTCTTGGTAGTTAAAAATGATAAAAATTTATCGTACCGAAGGGTGAACAAACAAAAAAAAAAAATGTTTAAATTAACAAACAACATTGTTAATAAAAATTGAGATAAACAGTTGATATTTAAATTACTATCATACCATTTTTATCATAATATTCACATCTTGAGCTGCTTGTAAATTGTAATACATTGTTGTGAATTAATACTGCCCTGTAATTTTTTTATATACTGTTTTTATATACATGAAAATCTATATGCGAGATAACAACTCTTCCTGTGAATTTCTGTTTTAATTTGGAGTAGTATTTGTAGCTATTTTTTTTTTTTTTTGAGGATTAAGTATTTTATAAACAACAGATTATTGTTCATTCAGAAGGTGAAGAATTTTTATTGTGTAACATAAAATATTATTTTTTAGTCTTAGTCTGATGTGAAGGACTCAAAATGATATCAGTTTTACTTTGCACCTATATTCATAACAGGTTATGATAACTTTATAGTTTATCCGTTCTTGGTCTGTTTATGCTGATTATGTTTCCTGCTTTTTAAGTTCCCTGAAAGAAAGCTATTTTAAAAGAACAATTCTCTAAAACTGTAATTCATTTTCTTAATTAACATAATTTTTATTTGTTAATTCACCTATAAATTATTTCAAGGAAAAACATACCAGCATTTTAGAGTGATAGATTATATAAATAAATTGTAAAGAATTTTACTGTATTCTATTACTATTAATGTTTTTAAACTCATTAGTTTTTCTAATTTATAATATTTTCCTCGTTATTATTATTATTACTATTCATTTTTAAATTTCAGTGTAAATGTTTATTAATTATTTCATTATTATATATGTAGTTACTGGAATGCCATAAAAATCCGAATGGGATTTGGTTTTATTGGACTTCTTGTGCACCCTGCTGACTATATGATTCCTTCTTATGTCTGCCTACTCCTATTGTCTGTCTTTAACTTTATATGTATATATTTGTACAAGTATATTCATTTTTGTGAATTAGTAGGTTTATAATATTTAATTAATGTTTTTCTTGTTTAATTATTAATATAATGTTACCGGCCTAGACAAAATTTTTAATTATTGCCAAAGATAACTCGTCGATTTAACTGTATATAAAAAGACAAGTAAATGTGGATTTTATAAATTTATTTATTTTCAGTCAACTGTGTAAAAATTAATCTTATCAGTAAGTATATGATTATAGTATATTGTAATAGATTGAATTTGTTTTGAACTGTTTCTAACTTGTGTTTTATGGTTTTTAACATCTGTTGTTAATAAACTAACATAATCTAATTAATAAACATGTATCGTATAAAATTACAATGGTTTTCTTTTATTTGTTTTTTTTTTTTTTATTCTCCATATTCTCTGTAATATCAAATGATATTAGGACTCTTTGTGAAATCCATTTTTATTACACCTACTGACAGGAATCTCTATCCATTAATCAAAACACTATTCAACTTGCATCTGTGTTCAAATTTTTTATTTGAATTGAGATCAGTATGATGGGGGCTATTTATGACAAGATTCAGGCCAGATACATGATATATATTATCCTAATTTTAAAAGCTTATTTATTGATAGAAAATCCAGCATTTAGATACTTATAAATTTCATGGTCATTAATACTGTTGCAGACAGTCTAATATTCTTGAAAAGGATAATGCTAAGAAAAGTCTATGAATTTGTTATTTAGAGAAATAAGTAGCATATCTGTAAAAATTAGAAATTGGAGGAGTTGATCAATAGTGAAGATCGTAAAATTTGTCAAAGCCTTAAGTGGTAGTTAGGACATGTAAAAAAGATGGTTGCATCAAAAATCCCTAAAGTGATTATGAATAAGAGGATGCACAAGAGAATAAAGGTGGAACCACAAAATTAGTGAATGAGGTAATTAGTGATTGAGTGAAAATAGTTGTGTTTGTATGGAGAATGGAAAAATAGGGGTGCATGGAGGTTGATAGTAATAGAGGTAAAGGCTTGTCATGGCCTTTAGTGTCACCAAAGAAGAATTTAATAACTCAAGAAGTTTGTTGATACAAGAATACACAGTGTATTCTTGTTTTACTTACAGTTCATGAATGGCATTGACCTAAATTAACCCATCATTTTCAATACATGTTATCATAATTCATAACTGGTTTACTTATCATTATGGTATGTAATGGATATTGATAATGTAAAATTCCTGTAAATGCCTCATGTTTTATAATTATAACCATAGAAATACTATTGTAATTTTTTTTTTACCTCTATGCCAATGACAGTGAAATCGCAACCAATGTTGTTAGATCCTCAATGGTATATTGCAGTTTATTAAATGTGGTTTACGGGGTGTTAATGTTTTATCTTAATTAAAATTTTTATCTCCAGGATGCTATTCCCTGAAATGTTCCATTTATTATAGTATCATCAGACTGCATGGTCTTACTCATATCCCAGTAATTTTTTACTTACTATACAAATACAAACTTACATTGTAAAACTTGCACATTTTACCAAAATTTATTATGGCTCTTTGTAATATTACTTTAATAAGTTGTTCTGATTTTATTGTGCATAATTATTATTTAATTTATACATTTATTGTTTTTTTTTTACCATAATTTTTAGGGAAGATACATATTATGTAAAAGGGTCTGAATATTTATCAGCACCACTATTTAAAGATTCAGCTTGTTAGTGGTTGAAAAGGGCCAAACAATAGAAACTTAAGTATAGGTTTGAGTTGCACGTACCTAAAATTAATGGATAACTGGAGCTGGTAATTTCCAAGGAAATCTTATTCCTATTCCTCATTTTTTATAAAACATGAAGAACACCCATATTAGTTAAAATCTTATTTAAGTAAAATAATCTCCAGTTTGATCTTTGGGTGGAGTATAGACTACAGAAAGTAATAAAAATATGTAAAGGAATTGTGACATTCTTTGAGTGAATTGCAGGATTCTAAACTTTAAACAAGACTGGTGAGTTAGTTAATTTAAAAAGGAAAATGGATGGATAAATTTAGTTATTTTAATAGGAATTATACCAAAATACATCTATATATCCAAACAGAAATTAAACATTCTCAATTGCATCATGGATTCAGTTTTTATTACCTGTAAAATTTTGAATACAAAAAAGGTGTTAATATCTCCTGTAATATTTGTGGAAAATAATAGAATTGGAAATTCTGTGAGGATGTTAGTGAGAAGAATAATTTCTATTTTACCTGACGTATAAATTCAATGTTTGTTATGTTGAAATGGCCATTTTGTGTTACTGTTTGCATTTGCTAAGTAATTTTTTAAAGCATTTAATATCAGGCATTTTAAATGGTAAAAGAGACACCACCAGTCAACAGTTACTTTTCCTGTGAGTAATGTTGTCCAATACACAGCCTGTTCTTCTGGTAAACGGAGTGAAGTTGTCACTTGTTGGGTCGAATATCACCTGAGTTCAGTTGGCTTGATATGTTGATATGCAACCCAGTGAGAAATCACCTCACTCCTCTCATCCCTAGTAAGTCTGGCATAGGATGCTTGTTATTCTTGAGAATGGATATGCTATTTTCAGGAGTGGCTTGTAACTTATGTCAGATTATCTTTCATTTTATTTATGGTACTTAATATAGATTGAAGGAATCTTTAATTTATGACTTGTTAATGTTTTTAATTTATAAATTATTTTGAATTCCTGGAGGTACTACATAAGTGCAATCCACAATTAATGAATAACTTTAGATTTCCTTTTGGTCATTTGTAATGTTTCCTTATGACTTAAACAATTTTTTTATTAATTTGTATGTTAGTTAATAATACATTACATTATTTGTTTCAAAACACTAACTTCAAATTAAATCATGTTTTCACACCACCGTATTTCTTTTAGTACAGTATTAATTGTATTATAACATCTTAATAAGGTATAAATTGAATTAACTGCTGAAGGGGAAACCTTGTTGCTGTTCCCCCCTGATGATACAATCTGTGCACTTGAATTTAAACAGGTTTTATTAGATTGTTTAAACTGTCATTGTCTGTCCTTCAACAACAATATAATGAAACAATAGCATCACTGCATCTACAACTATTATGCATACTTTATCATACATTGTGTAGTCATTGTATTGCTTGTTCAGATGTTTTGTTTCTAGGTAGGTGTTATTCATTGTATTTGTTGATGAAATGGTCGATTATACTTCTGAAGAGCAGTGCACAGAATTGAATGAAAATGATTCACAACTGAAGACTGAACCACAGAAGCAGTGTATAGAAAGAGAGAAATGGTCAAAAGGTATAGAGTTTGTATTGTCAGGAATAGGGTTTGCAGTAGGGCTTGGTAATATATGGCGATTTCCATACTTATGCTACAAAAATGGTGGAGGTAAGTTTCTGATAATAGTATCAATATAGTATAGAATTTGTGATTATGATGAATAAATCCAGCTGTGTTTTATGAATTCACAGTTTTGATAATTATTAACGTTTTCATTAATGCAGTCCTCAAATTTTAAAATTTTAGTTACCTGGCTATTGTGATATAGAATACTATATTATAATCTGTCTACATTTTGAGTGTACAGTTTTTGCATTTCAAAACATTTTGAATTCCTTTGAGTTCAAAATGCAAAAAGCTAGGGCACAGTTCTGTATCTTTATGCTGGTGTTTGCTTGTAATCTGTGGAACAGACTAATTTCTAATCATGAAATTTGGTATACTAACTCGCATTTGGGTGAGTTATTGTTACTTAAATTTTATGAAAATCAGACAGAGATGTAATATTTCCCCTTTAACTTATAATTAATATTTTTATACTGGTGCATTTTGGTGAAACTTAATTTTATATTTTTAAAGACTTAATGGTTCTGCAAAAATATTTTTAAATCTTTCCTACTCCAAAACAAATAAAAAATCAGACAAAAGGCTGGGGAGTTCCGTATGACTATTATCTCTGTAGAGGTGCAATCGGGTGAAAAGTTTACTGAGACACTTTTAAAGATTTAAAGACAAATTAGTCTAAAAAAAAGAGTGAAAAAACCTTTCTCACTCTCATTTTTAATTATTTTTTATTAGTTGAGCAAATTAATAAATAATTAAGATGCAATGTTTAATAATAATTTTTTAAGTTTATCTCTTGAAGAAGGATTCAGCATTTTAAGCTTAAAATGCTGAATCCTTCTTTTAGCTGCTTGGCAAGAGCAGTAATATTGTTGCTAGCTTTTTCTGTCAATATTCTTGGTTTTCTTGAGTTTTTCCTATTCTTGGTCATCAAATTCCTGTTTTCTAATGTTAATTTTTTTGCCAATAATTTATTTTTTTACCCATAATATGTTACATGTACTAAATATATATAATATGTTATATTTCTAAATCTGACACAATTTTAAACATGACAAAAGTCATAATTAAGACTTAGTGTGATTTCTCTTGGTTACATTCAAATACTTTACAAATCGGATTACAACTCGTGCTAAATTTATGTATAACTTATAATGTTGAAAAATTATTAAAAAGAAATTTTATAGCTGTATATTTGTGATTAGAAATTGATGTTTCTAACACCAAAATTTTAAAAATAATACAGTAAAAGTGACCATAAAATAGTGGTTAACACTAAACAGGTCTTTCAGTGTTGATCATATTTGAGCTTAATGATATTGCCTTAGTGAAAGTCCACTCATTAATTACAAAAAAAATAATGGCATTAATAAATATTAAGGATATCATGAAAATTATAGTGTAAAATTTTAGTAAACCTTACAAAATTTGTCTGTAACAACCTTTGTTTGTAATAGACAATGTATATTTTAAATCGAATTTTATGTGATATTTGAACCAAAATTTGTCTGTTTTTTAGTTATTTCAGTCTGATATCAGTTTCTTGCCACATGTATATAAAAATTCTGATTTGAAATTTTAACATTATGATACTCCAATAAAATAGCTTTATTTATGTTTTCAGGGTAAATAAATTAAAATTTATATGAATTTTTCAAACAATAAACCAAACTTATTTTAAAACATTTTCAGTCGCTATTGCTGCCATCTTCATGTTTCAAAATACACTTTTAACATTTTGTTTAGACTTTACTCATTTGTTAGTACACTTGTTCATTTGTAATAAACTTGTTCTCATCGTTCTCCAGTCAATTGTAACCTCTCATTTTTTTCACAGCAGAATATCAAGGAATTACAAAAAAATGGTTGTTTGATTGTTATGAAATGTTAAGGAAGATTTACCAGTAGAGACTTATGATTAAAACATGATTCACTCGCTTACTACAACCTACAAAGCCAAATATTATAGACTAACAATTTGTATATTATGCTGATGTTTTCGACCTAGGAAATATTATATTTCAACAGCATTCCATGATCTTAAGATGTTCCATTATCTTAAGAATATTATCTTTAAGAATTGTTAAAATTGCAACTGTTATGAAATTATAATTATATATTGCATTGAAGTGGAAGAATTTGATGGTAGCATAAACTACCAGTAAAAATGCTGATTATTAGATATTACCTCTAGAATATACTGTTTCAGACAACAATACTGAAAAGTTTTATTAAAAATACACTGATATGTTAAACTATAATAAACTTTAATAACCCCCTATCAGAAAAAACATTTTTTTTTTTCAGAAAGAAATCATGATTTTTTTTTTAATACTTATTCTGGTTATTTAAATCACCTTGTACTGAAAAAATACAATAATTATAAAGGATATTTAATTTAATTTTATAGTGAACATTAAAATCATTATAATAAGTATATCATGCTCAGGATTTCAATTAAAAAAAAAATTTCATATTCTGAAAACTTTTTCACAGAAAATTGAATATGAACAAAAGCCACAGGTTAATAGATAAAAATAAATACAATTTTTTTCTTTAACATTAAACTGAAGTTGTGAAAATATTTTTATAAACATTTTAACACATTAATCATTATTTCTGTTTCCCTACTGAGTTACTAATTATTATACCACATATATGGCAGTATAATTTGTATATATATATATAATGCCTGTTGTGGCATTCTGTAATGTTCCCCACAGTAAAAAGTACATAATTTGTTGTTTTACACAACTGTTACATTCTTTCATATAACTGTGACACATCTAAAACATCTGTGATATAAGTGATACTAATCAAGTACTTTCTGTGACAATAATTTTTTTCCATTATATATAGCTGTATTCCTTGAAATAAACAGAGTGAAGATGTTACTTGTAGAGCTAAATATAAACTGTACTTCAGTAGGCCTGGCGTGCCAATATGTAATTATACGACGTGTGTTCAAAAAGTAAGGTGACTTTATATTTTGAGGAAAAAATATTTATTTATTCATCATTATTCATGTTGTTCCCTTCAAAGTAATCCCCCTCAGATACAATACACTTGTGCCAACGCTTTTTCCAATTCTCGAAGCACTTCTCACAAGCACTTTTCGGTATAGCCTTGAGCTCTTCCAGCGATGCAGTCTTTATCTCCTCAATTGTTGCAAACCTTCGTCCTTTCATAGGT
>JAAAKQ030140732.1:0-13238 GCA_010016005.3 Zanna intricata
TCCGTGACGGCAAACTGAACTTTTTTCTCCATGCTCAACATACATCCATACCCCGCTAAAAGAAGTAATAACTTCAACAAGGAAAACTGCATGAAAACTTTCTTTATTTACTCGTTCTACTAATAAATAATTTAAATGGTCCTCAAATCTATTTATCCTTTTTTTTTTCGATGAGGCCGAGAAATTCGTTTACGTACACCCCACGGGGTTTTCGTTACATTATATTTTCATCAAAAATTATTCCTGTATCAGCTTAATTCTGCTTTTTTAAAAACTAGTAACATTATTACAGTTTCTATAAATATAGTTATGACACAATCTGTTGTTACAGTTTCTTTTAAAGGTTGAAAGAAATTAAGTACTTCAGATTGTACAAGACTACATTTCATTCACATTCATTCATATCATCCTCATCCATCCTGTGAAGTAATACCTTACGGTGCCGGCCTCCATGGCGCGAATGGTAGCGTCTCGGCCTTTCATCTGGAGGTCTTGGGTTCGAGTCCCGGTCAGGAATGACATTTTTCACACACGCTACAATTCATTCATCTAATCCCCTGATGAAATACCTTAAAGATGGTTCCGGAGGTTAAACAAAAAAAAAAAAAAAAAAATACCTTACGGTAGTTACGGAGGCTAAACAGAAAAAAAGAGAGAGGTATTTTCAGAGAAAAAACCTGTATTGGAGTTACTATATCATTATTCTAATTGCATCACATAAATTAAAAAGAAAAAAAAAAAAAATATATATATATAACATAAAGACCCATAATGCTGCCTGTGATAAAAATAAATGAAATAATACTATTAATTATTACTTAAAATTAGAATTAACATCCAACCTACGCCAGTAAACCTTGATACCATTAGAATTGGGCATAACAATACAATAGAAGAAGTTTTGAGTGTTTTAATAGTCCAAAATACAAAATGATATTTTCTTACAATTATTTTCGGAAAATTTCTTAGAACATGTTGAAAACAACGTAAATAATGACATTCTGAACAAGCATCAAATACTGTTGTGGATTAGATACGTGGGTTACATATTGATCATACACAATCCAACTACAAATTACGAAGGTATGAATATTTTAAATATACTTAATAACTATAATAATGACTTAAATTTAACGTTTGAAATGGAAATTATACATGAAAATACACTTTTCCTGTGAAAGTGACAGACAGTGAAATTCAAATATTGTTTGGATAAATTTAAAAACATGAAAATACCATCTACAATTCTCTAATATTAAGACATAAATTAATACCATTATATCTTCTGAGATAATAAACATGGAACATAAAGCTGTCAATTTATATCACCTTAATTTCTAAATAAATTATATTTATTATTATTATGTTTATAAAGAGTTTGTAACACAAAAATACAGAAGTTTATGGCAACATTTTATTAAGAGGTGAACCAGGTCGATTGGTCAAATATTAAAACATAAAGTTTATACGTCTGGGGAAAAAAAGGTTGAAAATAATTTATAAAACAGAAACCTGATAATTATGATTTAATAATTACAGTTGAAATTAAAAGATTAACAATGAACAGAAAGATTGGAGCATATCATTAAAAAGTAATCAAATAAATACCTAATGATTGAAAAAAGTTATTACCTACTGTTTCATATAGAAAATGAACTTTGTGTATGAAAATAATATTTTTAGGAATACAAAGTTTACATATAATATAAAAGATTTTCTACATGATTACCTAAATTATTCTGTTATAATAAAAGTTTCACAAGTGTAAAACTTACCTCTCGTCAACCTTCGTACTACTAAAACTTATCTGAAAGGGAGTTCGAGCAATAAGTTAACTATTGACATTTTAATGATAAATAAAATTGTTATATTTCCGAAAGTAAAACAAAGCTAAATTAAAAAAAAGAAAAGATTATCTTGCAAAGACAAAGTTTTATATGCCCATTGTGAAATAAATATAATATTTTAACTTACAAAAAAAAAAAGGAAACGAAAACTGTTTCAAACAATAAGTCATTATTATTATAAATTGCATTCAAGAATTTTATTAATTATTTTATTTCATTAAATACTACTACAAAACAATGTTTATCCTTTATTTCCTCATGCCTTGTTCTCTTCTTTTTTTTTAGTTCGATTTATTGTTGTTCTTTTAGTTCATTTTATTTATTCATGTTTTTTAACTTTTATAATTGCTTTCTACTTCATATTAATTATTTTAAAAACGATGAATTTCTTTTACAGGTTAAATATAAATGTTTCGGATAGCCGTTTCAGTCTCGAAGTAAGTTCTTTGATTCAACTACATAATAATTTTCAAAATCATAAATTGAAATACCCGTAAGAAAAAAAATTAGTGACTACTTTTATACCAACAATAATCCGCTTGCATTCTTTTAGTAAAAAATAATTAAATATTACTTGTTACTAAAATTCTTCACATAAAGAATTTACCGTACACAAATTTGTAGCTGCAATAATACCTTACGATAGTTCCGGAGGGTAAACAGAAAAAGAGAAGAAGGTTCAGACCGCCATCTATTTGTTTACTACAAATACTAAAGAAAATAAAAAAACCAAAAAAATCGGCTATTAATAAAAATCAAATTCTACGAGACTTTCAAATCACAAATGCGATAAAATTATATATTTCCTTTGTAAAACTCAGAGGAGTTTTACTTTTTGTATCGTAAAAACTAATAATCCAAATTTACGTTAAAATAAATATACGTTTCTAGTTCTTAATTTGTTACCGGTATCTATCGCTTACGTAAGCGATAAAAATCTTTTAGCTTATACAGAAAACTATTACCGGATTAAATAAATTCACCAACAAAAGATTATAGCGTATCAAAATTTAATGAAGGGTAACAAGCGGCATGAGAAAACATACTCGGACTGAAAAAGGCAAAATAATTATTATATACGATCATAACTGAAATGCTGCGAAAAAAATTAATAAATAACTTAAAAACTTTTAGATAAAGAAGAGAGAATCGAGTAGTACCGTAAAAGTTCTGAAAGAAATTAATTAACTTTGAAATAAAATTAGCTTTACGTAGCAGGACTACAATATAAAATTAAAAAAAAAAAAAAGTTGTGTTTCAAGCACATAACAAAGAATAATTTGTAATACAAGAATCTCCCATTACAAACATAAAATTAAAGTAATGTGTTGTCAGCTGAATAAGTACTTACTCATATGAAGACAGCCTTTTTCAATCGAAGTCTAAATGAATACAAATTTAATTAAAATAATATTTCAGTTACCAGAATTGTGGGGAAGAAATTTAAAACTTAAAAAACAAAATATGTATATATATAAAGAGAAACATTTATCAATAAATTCACATTCACCAAGTAAAATAAAAGTAAACAATTAAAATATAACAAGTTATTATCCGAGAGTGGTTTTCGTAGTAAGCCAGCGAACATCAACATCGAAGGCACGTTACTCCGTACCACAGCGTCCGCTCATCGACTCGTAGAGGCGTTGGAGGCGATGCAGTGTCCTTGAGACGTTATGCCTTCCCCCATTCCCCATCTTAATACACTCCGGTGTATCTTTGTTCCTTTGTTTTAAGTGCCACTTAAAATGCCACTGCACTGCAGCAGGACGGAAACCGTTCTGCTTAGTCTTATAGAAATGTCCACTAACTGTTCAGTAAAATTGTTTATTAATACAACAAATTAAATCACTGTCATAGTAATAATGATGAATGGAAAGAATAAGAGAAGTTCGGTTTTGAAGATCTACTAAAATATTCAATGAACTTAATTGTTAAACTCAGAATTAAGATAAATTGACATAAAACTCAGATAAGGTAATTATTTAACTTTAAAAAAAATATAATTGCCTCATATTATTAGATACTGTGTTGTCACATTAAAACTATTTCAGAAACACTAAAAATGTAAGGTTTGTAGAATACATGATTAAAAAACAACAATACTTGCAACACTTAACGCTTAAATTTTAACACATAAAACTCGAAAAACCACTGAAAATAGTATCCCATATGAAGTTTATTCAATATTACACACTTAAAGTTTGTTCTGTCCTAAAGTAATTACAAAAAACCTAAAAAAAAGTGTTGCATAATTTTCTGGTTTTCTTAATGACAAATTTTTATTTCAAATACGCCATAAAATTTTTAAATGTTAATGCAATGTTTAGAATAAAATTGCAAAAAAGCTGAAAATTTTCAGTAAAACAATTTGGGTCCAATTTGATCTACTTGATGAAATAATATCTTTAATTTGGAAATTATTCATATTAAAAGATGTAATTACGAAAAAAATCATTATGATTTTCTAAAATATTTTTGGTTCTGTGACCAAACATTGAACCTCCATGGTCAAATGACGTTTTTACTATCAGAATTATACCGTACTTAAAATAAAACTGCTAAAAGGGTACCGCCGCCTTCTTCACGTGTCGATAGAGATAAAGACTGGGAATTATGCAGTTGATAATATTCTACCTGTTTCCATGAATATTTTTTACGATTAACTTAAACAATTTCAGCTCTCAACTACATTTCAACCGATCTAAACAAATAGAGTGTCATTTTGTTCATAATAAAAGAACACAAAATAAAAGGTTTTATAATATTTTATCTTATAAAACATTATTTGATAAAACAAAAGTTTCGAACTATTAGTGATTTAAAGACTTTATGGCCGCCAATTTTTTATTTTCAAAGATAAGATTTTCAAACTTATTTACTTTCAAGAAGATTGAATATCTGAATACTTTTCTAAGAAATAAATTTTTTATTGAAAAAACACAAAATGGCGGACAGACGAAAAAAGTCAGTATAGGGCATTTGTCACATAATTTGTTTGTTAATTGTTATATTCCGAATCAGTCCAGCATACTTGGCCAACACCTCCCGAGACACTCTGAAAAGCTGTTGTTTAAGAGGGAGAAATAAGGATACTTTGATGCCCCCTTGTCAGATGGAGTCAAAAATTAAGCCAAAAAGGACACGTATAACCAAATACTTGCGCAAAATTTTAATTTTTTTGAGTCATTGGGTTTACGAGATTCGATGAGACAAAAAGCGTTTTAAATTTTAATAAAAATTTTTTTTTTTTTTTTACACAAAAAAAGTCAAAAACCTAAGTAGCAAAAACTATCCCATTCCATTTCAATTTTGTCAAAAATTTAATTCCACCAATGGTCGATATATAGAAAAATCTTTTAGCCATTTTTGGCGAGTATGTGTTGAGCCACTCTGAAAATATTAATAAAAATACAAGCCAACATACATAATTTGAATATTTCTGCTTTTTTTTAAAAATTATTTCGAATCAGGGTTACCGTGAAACGTCAACATTCGATTTCGAAATTTTTTTATAGATACATTTTCCCTTTTCCTTTAAAGCTGTACTTGTAAGGCTGCTATAAATCATCCGGGAAAGTAAAAATGTAACTCAATTATCACTCGCTCAGAAATTGAAATTGAGGTTTCTGGCAAGTGCTTTTGTTAAGTAAATCAAAGTAAGCTATAATTTATTATAATTAACGAGTAAGAATTGTACCTGGATCAAGCAATATTAAAAATTGTATACGTAATCATACGTTAAAGATTTAAAAAATTTAAATCCTGTCTCATTTTCTTGAATTTTGCTAAAAACAAACTTCTCTCCTCTCCTCTCTCTCTCTCTCTCTCTCTCTATCTCTCTCTCTCTCTCTCTCTCTCTGTATATATATATATTTACACATATATATATATAGATTTTTTGTTAATAAATATAACACTTAACATTTTTTAATGAAAAAGGCAAATCATAGATCTCAGAAATGGTCGGCCTGAGTTTGTAGACTCAGGCCGACAACTCATTTGTCATAAATATCACCCTCATCTCATTGGGCCTTGGGGGAGGGTTGTTTATTGTTCACTAGTTGAACAAATTGCAACATACACATTATGAAAAAAAATTAATAAATGAAAGTTCGTAGCAATCAATCTTTTTTAACAGTCACGCTTCATCTGTATGATTGTTATAATCGTAATTATAGTTGGTGTGTTTCCGACGTTATATTAAACGATTAAGATTACTGGAAAGTGTTTTGCAATATTTGATATTTTTATTATATTAAGAAAGAACATTTTCTTCAGAATTAATATTTTATGCATTATACTGAAGAAAATTAATTGAAGAAAATGTAACTTTTACCGCGAAAGATGGTATTTTTTTCATTTATCTTAATGCAATAAAGTTATTGCAAGAATAACGTACAACGGGAAAAACACATATCCTTCAAAATGTTTTCAATATTCATGGATGAGCTATTTTGTATACTGGAACGCTAACACTGAACCTATTTCATGTAATTAACAAAGATGGTAGTTTCCAACAAGTTTAAAAAAAAATGTACCATTATATTTTTTATATATAAAAATAATTTACCTCCTCTCCCCCCCCAACGGATTTAAATATAAAAAAGGAAATATTTTCCTTTAAATACTACAACTTTTAAAATAATAATTAAACACCAAACGTGCATAAATGTACGTAAAATAGTACTTTAGTATGAACGACGTACGATAAAGTATACATTTCAATCAAATGCGATTTTTTTTATAATTATGTGTCTACAGCTGTAACGACCTATTTTAAATTTAAATTATTTCAACTTTAATTTAAGTTTTTTTTTGTGTTTTTATATGCGTACGTTTACAAAGAACTTGAAGAAGAGGAAGTCAAACGGAAAGGATATCCTTGTTATGCATAATTTGCTACAACTTTTCATGGTAAAAGTAATCGAAGGTCATTTTTTTTAGTCAGTTGATTCTTAAGATTAAATTACTGTTCCAGAACAGAATCACCGTCAGTACAATGTCCTCCCCTCCAACATCTCATCTTTACCTCACTTAAAAGACATTCATCAATGTCTTTCACGCATAATGCACTTCACGTTGAAACGTGCAACAGTGAATAAGCGTGCAACAAATTATTGAAACGCAAGTTATAATTAACTGAGCGAATGAGATTGAAACATATAATTTGTACACACCATGAATAAGATTTATTTCTCAGCAATTAGTATTAAATTGCGGTCATTATAATCAGTAAAAATGCAAAATGATCCATTATTACCAGAGAAGAAAATCTTTAATTTCATACCAAATAAAAAATCTGATGTGGGCAACACATCACTTCCTTGTACGCCTATTAAATTACATATGCATATTTAAAAATAAATAAAAAGAACATAAAACTTTATTTCATTAATAACTTCTGATATATTTTCATACATATTTTTTTTTTTTTTTATTGTTATTATTAAATTATTATTTACCGTAAAACTTTTTTTATAATCAGAGGTTAAAAATTCTTAATAAATCAATAAATTTAAATTTAAAAAAAAAGTTAAAAAAAGAAAAGGAGATGAAGTCTGATTCGAATCAATGTGTACCCTGGTAAAATCCAAATGTTTCATTAATTAAAATTAAAAAAAATAAAATACTCTGTAACCAATGAAAATAAGCCATTATGATATATCTTTGAAAAGCAATACATACAGTATTACTGCAGTAAGGGAAAGTCCAAAATTCAAATTTTTTTGGATAATACTGGTTCAGTCGATTGCAATCAAAAGGTAAGGTGCTCAACTAGATGTTGCAACTGAAACCCAAAATTTCAACATTCTAAGACTAATCGTTTCCGAGTTATGCGAGATACGTACGTACAGACGTCATGCTGAAACTAGTCAAAATAGATTCAAGGATGGTCAAAATGGATATTTCCGTTGAAATCTGAAAACAGACATTTTTTCGCGATTATAATATTCCTTATAGTACAAGGAAATAGAAATACCACTGAACATATTCAAATAGATTTTATTTAAATTACATAAAAAAATTCACAATAAACAAACATTGAAGATGCAGATTTAATATCGGTAATCGTATATAAATTTACTTATATACAAAAATGATTTAAAACAATTATTTTAAAGATTTTGAATAAAATGCAATATTTTATACCAATTCAGATAAAAAAGAGCATGATAACTTTGCAAAGAATTATTTCCTCACACTGTCACTACAACAGTTCAACGTTAATAATGAATCATCCGATATATCAGTAAAAAAAATTCCTTGTTTTTTATAAAAAATAATTAATTATGCAACGGTAAAAAAATTAACATTAAATAATAAATATTAAATAAAAGCATCATATATACATATTCTTTTTATAATTCCATACGTTTCCTGTTACAATTTTCAGCTGAGAATATATCAAGGAGAATGTATATCATATATTAAAATAAAGTGAAAATAATCTAAATGATTTCCACGAAATAATTACTTAAATATTATTTTATACCAAATACAACTTTATGAAAGAGCATAAATTTTTTTATGTTTATTACAGAATTAGGTAAAGTAAACTAAAGGGTTTCTCTACAACTTTTCTCTGAAAATAGCTAACTCTTAAGAAAGTAAACTAAACTATTATAATACTTTATTCTTTTCTTTTTTTTTGTTAACCTCCGGAACCACCGTTAGGTATATCTTCAGAGGATGAGATGAATGAATTGTAGCGTGTGTAAAAATGCCATACTTGACCGGGATTTGAACCCGGGACCTCCGGATGAAAGGAGACGCTACCACTCGCGCCACGAAGGCCGGAAAAAATATAATAGTACTAAAACTGATGTATTGTAAGAATAGTAAATTGAGATTTAAACATGTAAGAAATAAAAAATCTATTAATTAAAAATTTTAATGCTGTTTTAAGTAATATTTTATCTACGTAAGTAAATTAAATTATCTACGTAAATTATAAAGACTGGCGATAAAAGCTAATTAAATAAAATTTAATGAAAATATTATCAATTAGAAAAGAAGTGCATGTACATACAAAATGTTAAAAAATTAATTAAATAAAAATATAATAATCTATTTCGCATAGTAAAGTATTCTTCTTGTCACAATACGAGTAACATTACTAGACCATTGAGCAGTGAAATCCCAAAATTTAGTTATAATAATTCTATACCGTAATTAAGGTATGCTTTGATGGTATATACAAAGCCTATTCGTTGATGTAACCTTACCCTTATACCATGTAGCATTTATTCCACTTTAGAATCAAAGGCTGTATATATAATTTAGTTAAGGGTCACCCCCAGTGATTATAAATTTATGTAACAAAGACCTATATAATGTTACAAGCCGAACCGTAAATCTAAATCATCCTCGAGACATTTTATCTTGTGTGATCCGTTAATTGAACGAATAATTTATAATTTGAAGATTATTTTTATTACCGTAACTAAATAAAATGTAAGAGAATCTCATTAGCGATGATGCTAGGAATAATACCTAATGATAAAAATCACATATAATCTACTCCAGAAAAATGGGAGTAAAAGGAAAAAAAATGACTGCATACATTTTTAAAAATTACAACACGATATTTAAAATAAAAATTTGACCCCAAGTAATCTTTTTTCAGAATAAAAATAAAACTGAGGAGATTGCAACGGTGGGAGAGCGGAGTACGATGTTTAAAATATTTCCTAAACTTAGCTATTTTTCTGAACTTCTTATTGAATACGAAATTTCAACGCAAAACTGATTATTTTATATGGTTTACCTTGCCGTTACGAGACAAATATCTTTAACCGATTTAAAAAAAAAAAGAAGCAGACTCGGTATTCAACCTGGTATTATTATTATTATTTTTCTAATTTTGTAGATTAAGTTCTTCTGGTGATCGCTGTAGATTTTTTTCCAGATAACTTACAGTGGGATGAAAAAATTCTATATAATTAGTTACTGCTGTCTATATAAATTATTTGAAAATAATGTTCACATTTTTGACTACACCATTGCTTAGTTCTGGATTTTTTGTTGTTGTTTTTTTGTGTTTTAATTTTTTTTTTGTTTAACCTCCGGAACCACAATTAAGTATATCCTCAGAGGGATGAAATAAATGAATTGTAGGGTGTGTAAAAAATTCCATGCCTGACCGCGACTCGAACCAGGGAGCTCCGGATGAAAGTCCGAGACGCTACCACTCGGCCACGGAGCCGGCACTTAGTTCGGGGTTGTTTTAGAAATATATAACATGGAGTTGAAACCTAACAGTCTGATAAATTAAATTGAAAAACATAGGACAAAAATGTAATCTATAACCTACTTTTTACATACTCTTTTAAGCACCTCCAGGGCAACCGGAACCACCGTTAGATATTTCATCGGTTACCCCAATCTGCCGTGGCAGTGGACTGCCCCCTTGCATAAACGCCCCAAAGACGCTTCCATAAACTACTTATCAGGCCTATTTATTAATCTACTTATCAGGTTATTCCATAACTTATTTATGAGAGCCTTAACCCACGCTCGATAACAGACTCTTTACCATACATTCTCTGCTTCTCACTTAATGTATTTTTCGAACGGTTTATGCAACCATTGCGAATCCAACGATTGGATTGGAAGTAAAGGAAGACCATCCTTATTTTCATTTTTTGATAATGATGGGTATAATAATTAATTTCTTAACTCATAGGCAATAATATAATATATAGAAAACTAATTTAACATACTCATATTTTAATAGATAAAATTTAAATAATATATTTTTCTAGTTACTGGGAGTGTCTGTGTAGGCAAATGGAATTACTGCTACCGGATTACCCAGCCTGTGTTACAGCTGCAGGTGTAGTGCAATGTAAGTGAACCGGTAAACATATAGTCTAGAACAGACTCAGGTCGTGTTGATTTTGCGATGACAAGTTTAATTGCTAGATCCGCTGGGTTACTTTAATAGATAAAATAATAACATACATTTAAAAATAATAAATGGCGACTTCCATGGACGAGTAGGTAGTAGCGAATCCCGGTCAGGCATAGCATATTTTCGTACGCTACCGATTTTTACCGGGCTAACGACCTTAATCGATGCTGCTCTTGCACAAAAAATAAATAAAACTTACTAATACAATTATAAATTATTAATCCCCATAAACACCTGTTTGAAATAAACAAAAGCCTATTTAAAAAGAAAAACATTTGTTTTATTTGTAACCAAACCACGCCTAATGATTTGTTTACTCGAAAAAGAATAAATTAAAAACAACTCAGAAGATGGTTTCATGATCGATAAAGATTTATGGCAACTCTTCGCTTACTGACTTGTATTTAGTTAGGAAACATGTCCAAGAATTTGTTTTCTAAATTCCGATTATTTAACTTAAATAAAACAATAACACATAATATATTTTTAAACAAAAATGTATCAGTCATAATGTTAATTGTACACGTAAACTTAAAGATTAAATTATTTACAAATTTAAGAAATTAAAACGTTAGATTTTCCTAATTACTAAAAGTGTATAAACAGAATGAAAATATTCATGTTTATAATATAAGTAAGCAAAATGAGAAAGCAGCGAGAGGTAAGCGCGCGCGCGAGAGAGAGAGAGAGAGTGAGCGAGAGTGAATAAAGCGTTTCACGCAATAAAGTCAAATCTTGATAAACGCCTGGCACGCTAGATATATCAACATTCAGGCGTCATCGCTTGGCAGGACTACATAAAAGTATACACCCTTAGAAACATTAAACAAAACGCACGCACGACAGGAATAAACTGCGTGACTGTTAAATTAACTGGAATTTGCTACTATATTGTACAACCATAATTAAACACCAACATTAATCATACGAATCCAGTCGTGCCATAACAAACAAAAGAAATAATTATCGTTTCAATTAACTTACATAAAAATGCTCTTACAATAAAAAGTCTAACGCAGCTTACGACAGAAAAATACATTCCAGGTAACATTTTTCATTTTCTAAAACGTGTGTGTGTATTACAAATATTTAATACGGAACATTACCTTTCAACGATAAATTACAAACGTACACAAACACCCTCTCGGGAAAAGCGAAAGTGAATGACTGAGTTAATATAAATTAGAGCGAGAGAGAAAGAAATAGAATAATTAACATTCAACGGTCATTTTGAAACTTCAGGAGACAGGTTAAATTAATAGAATGCTTATCGTGTGAGACAATAAGGGATAAAAACTATACATTAACAAAGTGGAGGATTTTGATTAAATAATGGACATAAATCAACGATTGCCAAAAACGCATTTAGGACGGTAGCTTATAAATCAGCACGTCTAGAGTTCAGTTGTCGGTAATGATCTGAATTTTCTCACTTATATCATTCACGTTCCCTTCCTCGTTAATATACACGTGATGATGAAGATAGTTAAAAAAAAGTTATAGAATAAAGAAAGAATTCCAATTCGTCATGCAGTCTGTTACAAAACTGTATTACCTCAAAATAAGAATAAAATAAAATAGTTATTCTATCGCAGAAATAAATCTTTCTTGGTCAAATGCGCTACACAATTATCATGGTTGAAGTACACAACGAGGGCATTTTTTATAAAGGTTACTTTTTTTAGTATATTCGAGATTGAGTGACACAAAATATTTTTTATTGGATTATTTATTTACGTTTTGTTATTACTGCAAAGATTTTTATTTTAATTATTACACATTGGACACGCTTCTTTATGTATTTTTAATACGATAGATCAAATAATACAAGACGAGAATCGAACCTGAGTCCGGGTGAGCTGCAAATCATCTAGCACTTTTAAAGTGCTAGATGAAAACTTGTAGTGTAATTCATCAAATAATAGTCAGCTGAGTAACAGAAATATAAAACAATGATTTTGGGACAATGCGAATTTCTAAGGTGGTTTAAAGGTTTATTCATATTTAAAAATGTTTTTTTGTGGTAATTTCACAATAGCGTAGACAAAGAGATGTGGGCAAGATATTATTATACTTTTAAATTGAATACTACGTGAGAAATTCATAAATTTTAATTACCTAGGGAGAGAACACAGCAGAGGCCTACCGAATATTGGAGAGTAAACTGGAAAATATATTACAGAACTTTTCAGTTATTTTCTACACAATAATTATCATTCTAAATTACATCATAATTAAAATTAACCTTTATTTATTAACCTTTTTTCTTCTTTTTTTAAAAATTAAATGTTGTAAATGTAGGCTTTAGATAGAGAAACGTAATTTTGATGTGAGCGAATGATTCGTATGTAACACGATATCGACTTCCCCACAATTTTTTTTAACAATATAATCACGGTCGCCAATTATAGTGAGAACATGATTCGTAATAACCAACACGATATCAAGCCTTCTCACAATAATTTATTTAACAC
>JAAAKQ030140776.1:0-13237 GCA_010016005.3 Zanna intricata
CCCTAGCGGGAGGGGCAGTAGGGTTGGGGAATCTGCTGCCACGTCCCCAGGGTGGCCGATGTTATGCCGAAAGGCGACCCCGGCCACCCCTGGGATGAAGGGGGAGGTATTTAGTGGGTGAGAGCCCCACACTGTTATGTGCGCGGGCACATTTCGGCTGGTAGAGCTTTTTCCTCCTACGTAAAAAAAAAGAAAGATTTTTGCCTTGGTTCCTGCGCAAAGAGTGAAATAAAATCATATTGAAATTTTAAGAACCAAATTAAGAAGTAAGCTTGATGGTTTCTTATGGTTTTTGATCTGACAAATTGAATAAAATAGGTTTCAGAAACATATCTCTAGTATTTTTAAAAATATTTGATTTAAAAAAAAAATGTATTATCTAAAAACACTTTTCTTTTACGTTTATGATACAAAAATTTTGTTAAATGATTAATAAATCCGTGAAATTTATTACCAAAACATGTAGAGAATTTAATCCTGACAAAATTGATATAAAATGGCTAAAAACAAATACGAGTTCAAAAACAATTCGATTTTAAATTAAAAATTAAGTATGAACATATCAGTTCATACTCAAATCAAATTAAGTACGTAAGATTAAGTAAGTGTGTAAGTCAAATTAAGTATGAATTTACCATTACTTAAAAGTACTGGTAAAAAGGCTGATGTATTCGTCTAGAAATAGTGTTTAAAACAATACTATAAAATTACCAAAATTTCAAATTTTGGTTATTTTCTGAAAGTTTTGGTTTTGGTTTCTGGAAATCCAAAAATATTTATAAAAAATAAAATCCAACAATGTCAACGTACATAAGGAATTTTTCATGATATTTTTCGGTTAAACGCGTGATGAAACGTCGAAATTTTCAAAAAAACCCTACACCCCAAAATTTAGACCTTTCCACCATAATGTCCCTTAACAGATAACTGGGAAAGTAAAATGAATGATAAAAAAATAATTGAAGATTAGACGATATAAGATCAAAATTAAAGATTATTGCAGAATAGAAAGTAATAAACCAGTGTGTAAGATCAGTTACGTGACTAATGAAAAAAAAAAAAAGCAATTCAATTTTAATTCCCTTATAAATAATTACTCTCCACCTATTAAAATTCTTTCATTCATCCACTTTGTTCTCTCTCCTCGCTCATCCTCTCTTTCTCTCACCACAAAGTTATTCTACTTCCCTTCAGCGATTTTAACTTTAAGGGTTGTTAAAAGTATTCATTTTTACATTTTACGATTAGAAGCAGGTAAAGGTATTTATAAATTATATATAAATGATACCGAAGCGGGTGTGTTGTATATGTATATGTCAGCATGCGATTGTGTGTATGTTTTGAAAGAGCACGTGTTCAGGCAGGTATAGCGGTGGTGATATTAAACAACAATGGAGGGGGGAGAATACGGTAGACGCTGTTTCATCGTTCTGCCCGGCAGTCGTTTCAGTTGTATTGCATCTTTCATACCGCGTACTTAATTTGAAAACGTGTGCTTGTGTTATAACATAACATTAATGTTTTACTGTTTTTTTTTTTTTTTTTTTTTTTTTTTTAATTAATGATAAAAAATAATACTGTTTAAATTATAGTATATTTTTGTTCATGGGATTATTCCATATGATCTGGAAAGAGTAAAATCATGGGATTATTGGTATGTATATTTAATTATTATTTAACTTTTTCTATTTTATTATCATTATAAATACAACCATTTTAACAATCCAAAATAAATTACAATGAAATTGTAAACCGTACGGTAAGAGTCTCGCAGATACCACTTCTTTCGCTCAAAAAACAAAAATAAAACTGTTTTTAACAAAATGATATTGATATAAAATCTGTTGTGTACATCACATGACTTCCTTGTACACCCGTTAAATTACATATATATATATATATTTTTTTTTATGTTTTATTAACATTAAATATATACACAATTATTAATTCAACAATCTTACCTGAAATATTAGGTTAGAATAAAGGCCCCTTTATTCTTCTGTAAATGAATGTTTTGTATGTATCTAATCTGTGTTTTTTTTTTTATTATGATGTAACCATCAACAAAATAAAACATATATGAAACAGAAGAAGGTTACTAAATTTTATAGCAATATTTATTATGAGGTAGATTGAAACAAATGCATACATAAAAATAATACGATTCTAAATAATAATTTTCAATTAATATTAAATAATCAGATGTTTCATCAAATCTGATATGGATATTACATGACTGCCTTGTACGCCTATTAAATAACATATACGCATTTTTAAAAGTACATAAAATTTTATTTCACTAATAACTTAAGATTTTTTTGATTTTTTTATTGTTATTATTGAATCATTATTTATTGTGATTTTTTTTTTTTTTACAATGAGAGGTTAATAAATTATTAATACATCAATATATTTAAATTTAAAAAAAAAAAAAGTTAAAAAAGAAAATTGAATACGAAATCTGATTTGAACCAATGTGCCTCCCCTTGTAAGATCCGAATATTTCATTAATTAAAATTTCATTTGGCTATAACTCTGAAACCTATGAACCCTTATCATACGTCCTTGAAAAGCTCTCAATGAGGGCTTATTACTGCTCTTAGGAAAAGTCCAAGATCCAAATTTTTTTTTGAATTTGGGCTTTTTTGGACACTCGTGATTGTTCAAGATTAAAATCTTGAACACGAAACCAAGATTTCTTGGTTTTTTTACTTTACTTTACATCAGTGATTTGATTGCCGACCGATTTTATTTTGACATATACCGAACTAAAGTTCGGTATTGCCATATAGTTCGGTATTGCAATCTATCGAACTAAAGTTCGGTAGATTGCAATAAAAAGGGGAAGTGCACAACTAGATGTTACAAGAGTCCAAAATCCGAAATTTCAACATCCTACAGCTAATCGTTTTTGAGTTATGAGAGATACGTATGTCCCAACTATAGATTTCACGCGGAAACTAGTCAAATTGCAGGAATAGTCAGAATGGATATTTCCGTTGAAATATGAAAATCGAAATTTTTTGCCATTACAATTGCTTGTACAATTGTACAATTGTACAAGCAAGTAAAAAGACAAAATACTACAATTCTGTTACCAAAATCTGTTATTAATTTAGAATTATGTTTAGAAAAAATATATGTTAAATATATGTAATTGACAGTAGATATACAATCATAGAGAATAAACAATGTTTAAGCGTTAAATATAATAAGCAAAAAATAGAAAAATTTGTTACATAACTCTTACCGCCCGATTTCATTTATATGTAATAACACGTTTATTACAAACAATACAATTCTAATGATTATTGGTTGTTTAATTAATAAAATCGGGTCGGTAAGAGTTTGCGTGCGCACGCGCACACACAACCTAATTTAAAATATTTAATTTTTTTACTTAAATATACTTAAATTTTACTTAAATATAATATTTTTTGTGTAATTAATTCAGTGACTCTAACTAAAGCGCATGCGCGCATTCCGTATTTTATTCGCGCGGGTGTGGCGATACTTTTTTTTTAAACCTCCGAAACCACCGTAAAGGTATATCTTCAGAGGATGAATTGAAGCGTGTGTGAAAAATACCATGCCTAACCAGGATTCGAACCCGGGACCTCCGGATGAAAGGCCGAGATGCTACCGCTCGCGCCGGCCTCAACCACTAGTGTACTTTTATACACTTAAAAATATTATTAATTATTTAATTCTACCGCTCACCTGTGACGTCGCAACATAGCGGTCGACTGCAGCAACTGTACGTCAGTACTACACTTTCGCTCCATGTGGTGAGAGAGGGTACTGTTGACGTAGTATACCAGCTTAGCAGCTAGTTTATTTAGAGAATTTTTTGGGCTAAGGGTGGGATTTTGCAAATATTATTTCTTAATCTTTATAAATGTGCCTAAGAAAAATAAGACCTTAATTAGGCGAAATCTCGAGAAACTGAAATTGATTTTGCTCTACAGCTTCAGCCTCAACACCTTTTAAGATGAAATTTTAATGGCGTCAATGCCTCATATATAGAAGTAATATGACCGAGTTTGATCAAAACCGTCCACTAGTTCTGGAGATATAAAGTGTTTAGAGGGCGACACCGAACATACAACACGTAGATACGAACACGTAGTCAACACAAGTACATATGGACATCTAGAAAGATTTTCATCCGGTTTTTTGGTTTCCTTAGGTGTAAGATCCAGTGAAAACCGCATATACCCAAATTGGACCGTTTACAATATTTTCCCTTCTAAAGCTTATCTATAACTCGACGGGAAAGTAAATATAGAAGCGATTAAAGCCCATACTAATTATTATTTAATTTATATAATTATATGAAACAATATTAAGTGAATGTACTAACATGAGAAGTAAGTAAAAAGTAAACAACAATTCAGAAAGTTTTAATGAAAATCAGGTTCTTTCTGATTAAATGGAGGCAACATCAACACAGCGCGCTACGACTGAAATATTAGGCTTCTTTGCTAACTATATTTTTCTTAATAGTTTGGCACTCATTGTGGTCAAGGTTAAGTTACTCAAGTTACAAGGTTAAAGTTAAGTTAAGGGAAAAAAAAAACGCGGAAGGGCACGACTCACCACTATTTAGATTCGTATTTGGCTGAATACAAGTGGCGATCGTACGTATATATGACTGAGAAGCAGAAAATTCAGGGGTTTTTAAAAATCAGTATTTAAAAATTATCGATAGAATTGTTTTTGAAAATAAAATTTTAATTTTTTTTTTGTTGTAATAGATTAGTGGAGAATCCTTTAAGTGGTTCAATAATTCATTAAAAATACATCTTATCAAACTTGCCTAATAATATAAAAGTCCCGCCAGGACTATGGAATTTGTAATATTTTAGGTGGTTATTTTACTAAGACCTTAGTATTTTTTTCTAGTGTTATATATATATATATATATATATATATATGTGTGTGTGTGTGTGTGTGCGCGCGGGCGGTGCGCGTGTGTGTTCTGTTATGTATTATAAATGGATTAATCCTGTTAATTTTTCGAAAAATCAAATTAGTTATTTTAGAGATAATTAAGGAAGAGACGATTGGGTTTAGTAAAAATTATATTCGATGTAATTTTTTTTTGTTAAGAGATTAAAAAAAAATCTTATCTAAAAATAGGATATCATAAATAACTTCTCTTAACTTTTTATTAATATATCATAGATATGATTTTATTAAAAAAAATTTTTTTTTCTCCAAATGAAGTGATTTATCCGGATGAAAATGTTATTATCTTTGAAAAATCTTCTTTTTTGGGACGGATGTAAGAAGGGGCACTCTATACTTTAAAAAATTAAAGTTTTACTAACAATAATAATGGGTAAATTGATAATAATAATGGGTTTCAATTTTTAGTTTTTAGTTTACAAATAGTTTTAGACGGTTTACCATTTCAACACGACTTCAGTTTTTTCCAATCATAATTTTATCATCTTGGGCAGGAGAGAAAACAAAATTTAAATTATTTACAAAAAAAAAAACAAAAATTAATACTACGTGAACATTTTTTTATATGCGGTTTTTGAACTTGTTTTACCTGTTTATTTCCCATAAATTTTTTCCCCAAATAAAACTATCGGCATATACCATATTGTAAGAAACATAATAAAACAAAAATTATACAATAAAATTAGGACGAAAAATCGGTTCCAAACAATGCCGAGCAGACAGATTTTTATAAAGAAGTAAAATCAAATAACGTTAATAAAACTAACACCGAGTTAAGATAAAGAACAATAACAAAAATATTCTAGCGGGAAATCAAGTTTATTTCTCGTTGTCGCACCTGGTTTTATTCGAGACGTAGAGGTAATGAATAATGAATATTTCATTAGGTACCACATGTAAGAATATTATTCTTAAACTATGTATATTAAGATTAAAGAATGTAAATTTTTTTTATTTACTATAAAAATAACAAGAAATACAATAACATTATGTTGGAACAATTACACAGCTTACCTCAATCGATTGGAATATCATTATCATTGGTATAACAATGTATTATTGCATTATAATTTAATGGATTTCATTATATCGAGTTACTGTTTAATTTATTATAAAATCTTCAACCGTATCATTTATTAATGTGTTCTGACTCGTATATCGTGTTAAAAATAAATTACTTATAATTTTCATTAGTTTTTTAGCATTGTTGTTTCGCTGGCCTCGAGTTTTGTATATGCATATATATATATATATATATATATGTGTGTGTGTGTGTGTGTGTGCGCGCGCGCGCACGTGGATGTGTTAGATTTGGCGGGAAAATTAACAGTCTGTAGAACTGTGTACAAAAAAAAAATATTTTCTGGATTTAATAAAAATGTCCTTCATACTTATTTATTTTTTTTACGATCGTATCATATTTTTATCTATTACTTGTATCATATTTTTATCCTTTATGTAATATTTACATTATTCGTTTTTAATATATTCTTATGTTTGTTTCACTATTGTAACATAACTTTGTTAAGTTAGTTACATAAATTATTTTAAAACATTTAAGTTTTGGTTTGTATTCCTTGATCTCCTAAGCCCAGATATTTGTAACAACTAGAAAATATTATTTCTTTTTTATCGAAATAAACTTAGTTAATATCCGATTTGAAAGTTATGTCGTTGATTGAATTAGTTTCTTAATTATATTTTTACACAAAAACTTTAAGTGTTTATAAAGTTAACTTTATGAATAGTTGATAGAGGCTGATGGAGGATTCAGCTCGTTTGAGCCCTGATGGAGGCGTCAGCTCGTTTCCTCATGTTCAGTGCAACTTTCGTTAGAATTGCTGCACTGATATTTGAGCCCTTCTATATTTTCTTTCGATTCAAAGTGTGCGGGTCGTTCTTAAAAAATAATACCTTTCAAATTACTCCATAAACAAAGATTTGGTGGTGAGAGACCCAGGGATCATACAGGTCGTAATCCGAGGAAATTATACCGTCATCGAAAAATTCACGCGACAACTCTATACTCAAATAGGCATTATGTTAACACTTACTTTCTTTATCTGTTTAGTCTCCGGAACTACCGTAAGGTATTACTTCAGAAGATGAATTTGAATGAAGTGTAGTCTATTATGTTAACACTGTCTTCCTGTAATCACAAGTTTTGCTCTTAGTTTTAAGAGAGGTTACGAAACTTTTAATTTCCGCTCTGCAGTTAACGTTTCTGTGAAAAAAATAGGTTCAACTATTCTTCGTGACAAAATCCCACACCAAATACAAAATCTTTTTTTTTTCTTCTTTTTTTTTCAACCGGGCTTGTCTAGTGAGTGACTCATCGCAAATCAGCTGATTTCGAAGTCAAAAGTTCTAAGGTTCAAATCTTAATATAGGCAGTTACTTTTATACAGTTATACGGATTTGAATACTAGATCGTGGATACCAGTGTCCTTTGGTGGTGGTTGGATTTCAATTGACCACACATCTCAGGAACAGTCGACTTGAGACTGTACAAGACTACACTTAATTTTTATTTATACACATCATCCTCATTTATCCTTTCAAGTAATCCCTTACGGTGGCTCCAAAGGCTAAACAGAAATACTAATTTTTGGTCTTTTACATAAATTTGGTAATCTTTAGATCTCCGTACTCTGTAGTTTCGGCAGAATCCAAAAAGATAAATAAAAACTATTGCCGATTAATAAAATTTTGTACAGTTGCTAAGGTTCGGTGACAATAAAATATTCCCTCATTACTTTTGCAAACATCACCCCCGTACCGGGGTAAATTAAGGGTGCAGGTGTAATAATTTAACATACCTCCTGACATTGCCTATTGATGAAATTTTGTACAGTTACTAAGATCGGGTGACAATATATTCTACCATTACCTTTGCAAACATCCTCCCGTACGGGGGTAAATTAAAAGTGCGGATGTAAAAAAATTGCAAAATCTACAAAACGGCTATGTAGGTTTTTGAGGTTGCAAATAACGAATTCGATGAAAGCCGTTTAACATACACACACACACACACACACACACATATATATATATATACAGATGATTTTTGGCAGGCAGTATGTTGAGACACAGCTCCTGATCATTCACTCGGCTCCAAATTAGTAGGAAATAAATCTTGCAATAATGACGCATTATCAGAAAGGGATCGAATGAGTAATCTTTTATAAATAATCATAAAAACGTTTGTTGAAAATTGTGATAAGAAATGAAATAAAAACTTCACTTTCGTTACTTTGTATAGTAAATGTTTGATTATAAATTTGTTTAGTATTTTATAAATATATTAGAAATTTCAATATATTAATTAAACTCATGGAATATATATGATAAAAATATGATTGAAGAAGTATGACTACTAAGTATAAAGCAAGTTTTTAAAACTTTTTGTAACTACAATAAATCAACAGGGGGGGGGATAAGGAACATCATTAAGATTCCAATAATGTATTAAAACAAAAATCAGAAAAAACTTTCCTTTATCTTTCATCTGATATGTATATTGCATTTCCAGTTAACAGATGATTTCATGCAGTATTTTTTCGAAACAGGAGGGACTGTATAAAAAGTATCACTCCGCCATGGAGGTTGATGTTGTGGGTTTAAAATCCGGTCACGTATAGATTTTTACAAAAACTAAAAAATTTTTCCCTCTACTCATAATAATAAAAAGACGATAACGCTGTAATGAGAATCTCTCATTCTAATCCAGTTACTAGAAATTTAATACAAGTTACTTTAGTCGTGTTTTACATACAACTAATTTATCCGAGGTTAAATTTAATTATTTATTATCCTAACCGGTGTTTTAGTCTCTGACATTGATTTGAAGGATGAAGAGAGAGCGAGAGTAATAGAGAATTGATTCTTTATAGTTCGTAATAATTTATATTTCAGGGTAGTTTTATTCGTATAAATCATCTAAGCGTTCTGTTTTAAATCGAATGTGAAATTTTTCAACGAATCTTTATCATTTGATTCAACACCAGTAAAAAATATGTTTTACGACTTTTTTTAATAAATATTTGAAAGACACAACTTGCTGAGTAGAATAATTTGTAAAAGTAATTATTCAAAAGAAGGGATAAAATTAATTTTATTTTTTTTTACTATTTCTTATGGCTGTGGCACGTTTGAAAATACAGGAGACACCGATCAAAGTAGCTTTCTTTCAGTAAGAGTAATGATGTTCATTATACGACTGATCCTTATAGTGAACAGAAAGAAAGTGTCGATTTTATCTTCTGCGTTTTAGTTAGATTAATTTATAGGTGTATAGAAATACATTCGAAAGTCGCCGGGAAATCGATTAATTCTTAATGTGTGTCTTATCGGATATTTGTTATTCCTAAGAACGGTTGTACCGACTCAGAAATGATTTGTATTTCAAGTTGGATCGGCTTCACTTCAGTCATTTTTATTACAGTATGTAATTCACCCATATCCATCAAGAATTTGTGATATAAATACAAAATATTTATAGACTAAATTTTTAGCAAAAATATTAGTTTGTATTTCATATTGATTTTTTTTTTTTTTTAATTAACAGATTTTTATTTTTCCGGGTATTTAATTATGGCATGCATAAGGGAAACTACGCTAACCGGATCAGAAGTAATACGTCCGGGCTTTTGCATAGCTTGACATTTCCATGACCTCTTTTTTCAAAAAAGTATAATTTAACATTGAAAAATTCTGGAGGGATTTATGTATGTTGGCTTGTTTTTTGTTTATTAATCTACAGATTGAATTGCCCGATTTTAATGAAAATTATCATGATGATTTCTGTATATGGGCCGTTTTGATTTTGGTTACGATCGGCCAAGGGAGTTGAGAGATAAAAGCCTTATAGCTCCAGAATCTTTTTAATTAAAAAATAATCTTTTCAAAACATTTAATCCCGTATTCAATCTCTTCCCCTCTCCACTAATAAAGGAGTGAGACAAAACGTTTTTATTTTTATTTGTTTGTACGAAGTAAAGGAAGTATTATGATCGAGAAAAATTTCAGTCTTTAGATTTCAACGGAAATATCCATTTTTTTTTAATATCCCTGAATCCATTTTGATTAGTTTCGGTGTGACATATGTAGGTACATATCTCGCATAACTCAAAAACGATGAGCAGTAGAATGTTAGAAGTTTGGATTTAGGACTGTTGTAACTTCTAGTTCTGCACCTCCTCTTTTGAATGCAATCTACTGAACCAAAGGTGTCCAGAAAAGCCCAAAATCCAAAAAAAGATAGGTTATTGGACTGTTTCTTAACTGCAGTAATAAGCCTTTATTAAGAGTTTTTCAGCGATATATCATTAAGTGGTTCTTATTTTCATTGAATCCAGAGTTATACCCAATTAAAAACGAATCAATGAAATATTTGGATCTTACAAGTGGAAGGCACATCGATCGAATCAAACTTATTTCTTTTTTTTTAACTTTTTTAAATCAGTTTAAATATATTGATTTGTTAATAATTAATAACGTCTGATTGTAAAAAAAAATTACGATTAATAACAATTCAATAATAACAAAAAAAAATGAAAAAATTTCTTAAGTTATTAATGAAATAAAATTTGATGTACTTTTCATTTTAAAAAATGCGTGTAATTTAATAGGCGTACAAGAAAGTCATATGGTGTGCACATCATTTTTTTTTTTTATGAAAGAGCGGGGCATCAACAGTTATGTCATTAGCCTAGTGGAAACTGGTAGCGTATGAATGAAAGGATGGCCTGACTGGGATTCGAATCCGGGACTACCACGCACAAAATTCCGAGACACTGTTATGTCACGGAACATGACATGATTACTTCTGACTACGACAAATATGTTTATTTCTATCATTGAAGGGTGTGGATATAATAAGGATTATGTTTTATTCCCCAGTTAATCTAAAATTCGGATTAACCGGTTTTTTGGAAATTTTGAATTGTGATTTCTGGAGTATGTACCGTTGATATCGTTTAATATTAGTTACAACTGATTAATGAGATGTCTTTTAATTAATTCGGCCGTCGATCGTAGATCGTAAATCATAAGATCGATATATTTTTGTATTTCTTGATAGTTTTTCGTTTTCGTAGAAAAAACTTTCTAATGTTAAATGATTTGTTCGTGTATCGACTTTATAATAAAGTGTTTTTTATTAAAAAAAATTTAAATAAATCTTATCACTAGAGAAAGATTCTAATTTCAGCTTTATGCAAATTCGAGGAAAGTTCAATCTATCGTATTTTTTTTATCATTCCATTAATAGGATGTAAGAGATATTTCCCATGATTAAAATTTACATACTTTTTTTTTTGTATACGATTTAAAATTACATAAAATGTAATAACACACAATTTGTGTTCGCTTATATAATAGTCTATGAATTTACGAACATGTTCTTTGTATATAATAATTTTAAATAAATATATAAGTTAAGAGTGAATTTGATGGTTGAAAAGTTTCATAATTGCCGTGAATGCGCATAATATTACACTTTCATAGGATATACCATATACATCATCTATCGTTTGTAGCAGACTTCCTGAAACCAAGGTTACCTGAAGGTCATATATTTATTTCATTGAAATTTTCTATTTCTTCTCACAATTACACATTTTATCAATACCTTTACTAATGAAAAAGTTCTCATGAAATTTCTAGATTTATTACTTTATCTACTTCGGGTGATAATAACGCCTTAGCGTTGTTCACCTTTAAAAAAAAAAAAAAAAAAAACTTTACTTTATTGCTGAATCATTGTACGTTGTTAAAAAAAATTGTTATATAATATAGAATTTCCCAATCAATTTTAATACTATATAACTAGAATTTGAATAACAAATGAAACTTAAAGAATTTTCTATTTCCATTCGAAATATGTATTCTTCTGTAGTTTTTTTTACGTGTTTTGAAATATGTTACAGCTTTATTTTATTTATTTCTTTTTCTAATATTCATTTTATTTGACTATACTATTATTAACTATTTATCATACATTCACGAATAAAGTATAATGACATTTCTTGAGACTCTCAAATAGTCAAAACGAAGTTTTAAGATACAAAAATGGGCTATCAAATCATTATTTAGCTCACATAAGTAAGTACAAATCATATAGACCGATATCTAGAACCCACCTGGTTGGTCTAGGGGTTAAACTCGTCATCGCAAATCAGATAATTTTGAATACTAGAATACTAGATCATGGATACCGGTATTCTTTGGTGGTTGGGTTTCAATTAACCACACTTCTCAGGAACGGTCGATCTGTTACTGTACAAGACTGAACACTTCATTCCATTCATACTTATCATCCTCTGATGTAATACCTTGAGGTTGTTCTGGAGCCCAAACAGAAAAACAGAGCTACACGACTGAGACGGTCGATCTGAGACCTTACAAGATTACACTTCATTTAAATTTTTTGCCGGTCTCCGTGGCGCGAGTGGTAGTGTCTCGGCCTCTCGTACGGAAATTCCGGGTTTCAATCCCGGTCAGACATGGCATTTTTCACACACGCTACAATTCATACATCTCATCCTCTGAAGATATACCGTAACGGTGGTTCCGAAGGTTAAACAAAAAAAAAATAATAATAATAATTTACATTCATACATATCATTCTCTGAAGTAATACGTTACTGTGGTTCCGGAGGCTAAACAGATAAAGAGAGAGAGAGAGAGAGAGAGAGACGACTACAGCAAATCAGCTGATTTTGAGGTCAAGAGTTCTAAGGTTCAAATTCTAATAAAAGCATTTATTTTTACACGAATTTGAATACTAGATCTCAAATTCTTTGGTGGTTAGATTCCAATTAACCACACATCTCAGGAACGGTCGATCTGAGACTGTACCAGACTACACTTCATTCATACATATTATCCTCATTCATCTTCTCAAGTAATACCTTACGGTGGGTTCCGGAGGCCAAAGAGAAAAAAAGATAGACCGATATCCAGAAAATTAAAAATATTAACTTAATCCGTTTATTTATATGTAATTATTGCAATCTTTGTTAAAAAATATTCACTTATTCTTAAAAAATAACAATTTTCAACTTTTTCTATTGCATACAATTAAACCGCTTTTCTATAACTTATCACAATATTTCGAAAAAGAATGTTAGTGCGTTGGCTAAACTACTAGCCGTATGGAAGATAATTGATAAGTTAATAAAATAAAAAACAATACTCTGGTAAGAATGAAAAACTGTATAATGAACTTAATTTACAGTAACAGTAACATTTGTATTGTCTAAAT
>JAAAKQ030140787.1:1261-13237 GCA_010016005.3 Zanna intricata
GATAGTGCAACCGCAGTGCGTTCGATGCGACTGCCGCTTGACAGTGCACCATATCCATGTGGACTGCATATTTTGTGCGGCCTTACATCACAAATTTAAATTGTTGAAGGATATGTAGAGTTTCCTAGGAAATGACAAGAAAGTACTAGTTCGGGTATTGTTATTTATAAAAAGAATTAATATACTTCTAAAGAAGATTTAACCCTTCATAAATTTTGATATTATTTTATTACTCGTGTTACATGAATTATCCTAATTTTTGCGTTTCTTTTAGTATTTCAATTTTATTTCTATTATTATCTTAGTTTTTATCATAGTTTATCCCTATTTTACTAATATTTTAATATTAAACAAGGAGCATTTTTTTATTATTTTGACTTGGGCAATGATAAAGCGAAAGTGTTTTTTGCAATTAAAAAAGTACATACATAATCAATATTGTGTAGATTATTTCCAAAATTCATATAATTTAATTTCGATTATTTTTTCAGGAAATCTATTTTTAACATAAATAAATGGGAAATCTATTCTGATATTACTGTTTGAATAAAAATGAAAATAAAATGTTACATAAATAATATTTAAAATGTTACAATCTTCTTTACTGCGTTTTTTCTTGCCATTAAAATATAAAAATGAATCCATTAAGTATATTTAAAAACAAACTAGATAAATTTGAAATGTTTTAATAATTTCTCTTAGTGGTGCAAATCTTTTTGTAACTACTAAATTTGTACTACTCTAAATTTAATCTTTACAAATAATGTAGAGGTAAATACTTGATATTATTTTAAAATATATATATTTTTATAAATAATAATAAAGTATTTAAGATTAGTAAATACTTAATAAATAAATAACAAAACTTTTCAGTGAAGTAGATAAGTAACATATTAATGATAATAATATAGGAAATGTATTGGATGGAATAAGTACAGTGATAATACAAAATTATGAAGTTATCTAGTCATTAAAAATAATTAATGATAGATTCTCGAATCGATCTAAATAGACCTCGAAAATTATTTGTGATTGCTTTAATTGTGAACGAGTCTCAATATTTTGTTAACAAATAACTAGTTTTTTATTTCAAAATACTGTTACTCTTCGGAGCTAAAATTTCTAAAAATTAGCGTTTATTAGACCTTGATAAAAATAATATTTTGTATTTGATATAATCTATTATTATAATTCTAAGCACATTTCTAACCAAAAGTATTCAGGAATTTGACGGGTCAACATGATAACGCTTTCTAAAAATACTAAAAAATAAAATTAACTTTATTTTTATAAAGAAAAGTAGTGGTTATTATCGCCAAAAAAAACACAAACAGATAAAAAACAAATGAAATAAAGTAAACTTCTAACAAAATTACCACGAAGTACTCTAAAATTTCATACATAAAAAACATCATAGAATTTTAATTTTTAGTCGAAATGAAGAAAATTATTCCAGGCTCATCCTCAGACATCCTTCTCCCAGTCTGTTGAACGTTATTACTCCATGATTTACTACTTCACTTATAAATATTTATTCCTAAATTTTAGATTAAAATATTAAGTTTAAGATTGTAATGTGTTACAAGCAATTCTGGAAGATATTGCGGGTTTTCGACTACACATAAATTTTTTGTTGTATTTTTATATAAGAGTTCAATATTTCAAATACTATTTTCTCATGTCCAGATTTCATTAATTTCTATTTGATCATGTCAATTTGAAAATTTAATTTAATTTTTTTTTGTTAAATTTAGATAATTTTTAATTAAATTTAAAAAAAAAGTAAAATCTAAGAATTTTTAAATATTCTTTCCGAAATTCTAGTGTAATCATCTCTCTTTTTTTTTCTGTTTAGCCTCCGGAATTACCAGAAGGTATTACATTAAAGAATGAATGAGGATGATATATATATATATATATATATATATATATATATATATATATATATATGAATGTGACATATATGAGTGGGAATGAAGTGTTGTCTTGTACAATCTCAGGTCAACCAATTCTATGAAATTCGGTTAATTAAAACCCAAACACTAAAGAATACCGGTATCTACTATCTAGTATTCAAATCTGTATAAAAGTAACTACCTTTACTAGGATTTGAACCCAAGAATTCTCGACTACGAAATAAGCATATTTACGATGTCGCTTAATCACTAGACCAACGCGATGAGCTGTAGTGTAATTATCTGCCAGAAATACGTATAAAATAAACTGGGGAAGTATAATGGAGAAGAACAACCCATTCAAGGGGCAAGATAATGACGTACATGTTGTAAACAGAACACACTCAGATTGTTCAGATTGTATGTGTGTGTATATATATATATATATATATATATATACCCTTTTTAAAATAAATAAAATATGAATATCCCAGCTACCTCATACAAATATATATATATATATATATATATGCGTATCCTAAAATTGATAAAGTTTTAAATCTTTCAAAATAATAAATATAAATATATTTTTTGGTGCAATGCAATAATCTTGTAAGTATATACGAAAAAGAGGATCTTAAAAAAGCACTATCAGTATTTGAATCAAAAATTGCATCTGAAAAATGAAAATGAAAACATGAGAGACATGCTTAAAAAAAATCTATAGGAAAAGCTTACCAAGAATGAAAACAATGTTCATCTCTCCACTTCTTATGTAAGAAAGAAGTTGATTAAATTCCAAAATAACAGATAAATTTTAATATTGTTCTGATTTTATTACAAAAATTGTTAGGCTTACTTTAATAAAATTATGCCTTATATATCTATATATCTTCAGTATTTAACTGAATACTTATTACAGTATCTTATTATTATTATTATTTTTTTTTTTTTTGTATATAGTATCATTTACTGACGAAAGTAGAGAGAAAATATACCAGCAATGACATCTTGCTAAGTGGGACGTTAAGTTGTGAAGCACGAACGGCCTGGCAGCCTCGTTATTGTTTGCATGAGTGCAACGCCCTTTGTTATGGCCACACGTGTTGCACAGCTAAGTTTCATTTGCATTAATAGAAGGAATAAGAAAATATCCCCCCTTTACGACAGTTTTAGCTTTATTTCATTCTGATACCGATCACAGGTTTATATCCTTTAACATATTTTATAATTTATTAATTAAAAAAATTATACTAGTTTTATCTTTTCATTGTTATTAAATAATTTTATGCCATAATTTGTTTACGGTATTAGTTAAAACGAGGTAAAAAAAAAAACAAGTGGTTTGACCTTATTTTCCTATAAAATTTATCAATAAACGTTTAATTTCTATTAAACATTTTTTATTAAATTTTCAATAGCATTAAGTCCCTTCTCTTGGGCTGTAGATATATTACAGTAGAAGTTGTGTAATGGTTCAAATCTATACCTTCTAATAGTTGTTAATATGATAATAGACAGCAATATATAATTTATTGTATCAATAAAAAATTATAAGTAAACACACAAAAAAAAAAAAACCCCAAAAGAAATAGTTACAAACACGTGTTATTTTTGTTATTGTAAAACGTAATTAAGTACTTCGTCAAAGTACAAAAATATTATTTATAATATCCCGTTAAAATTTAAAAATTATATTTTACGTTGTTCAAACTGTAGTAAAATGTAAATTTAAATGAAACTCTTATTATTTCTTCTTACAGAATACGTATTACGATATACCCACCCATGTATTACTTTTTCCAGAATAACGGCTGAAAAAAGTAACCAAAGCATCGTGCTTGGATTTCAAGGTTTCACATTGATAATCATGTGATTATCAATCGCCTTAGGTGATTAACCTTATAAATAAAAAAAGTACAGGTAAAAGCTGCCAACATAGTTGTAGGACTTTCCTGTCACGCAGATTTTTTATCATACACAGCTTACACATACAACTTAATTAAAAATATTTATAATTTTATTTAAATATAATATTTTTTGTGGAGTTGTACGTCAGTGCTGCACTATCGCTCCTTCTGATGACAGGTGATACTATTAACGCAGTATACCCACTTAGCCATGAGTTTCAAAAATTTTTTGAGGTGGGGATGCTGAAAAATCTTTTTGAAAATTTAATTTTTAATTGTTAACAAATGTGCCAAAAATAAGATCGTAATTAGGCAAAATCACGAGAGACTGAGAATGACCTAGTTCTACAGCTTCACCCCCTTGACCTTTTAAATTAAAATTTAATGGTATCAATCCCCCATATACAGAAGTAATCTGACCAAGTTTCGTCAAAATCAGTCCAGTAGTTCTGAAGATATAAGATGTGAGATACCGAATACATACGTGTACAACATCCGAAAAATTTCTATTCGGTTTTTTTTTTTGTTAGTCTTTTGGGTTTCTTAGGTATCAAAACTTCACGATCCGGTAAAACCGCTTACGCACAAATTGGGTAACTACAGTATTTTCCCCCTTCTACAAATATAGTTCTGCTACAGCTCTAGATGGGAAAATAATATATAATACAGTATATGTTAGTCAATCCATGCAGAATTGTAATACAAACTGCTTTGTTTTGATTACAAATCTAACACATTCATTGAAATAAAACGATTTAGATAAAAGAAAAGGTGTCGAGTTGAAGTGTGTGTAAGTCTGCGTTTTTTCCAATTTTGAACTGGTTTTTGGGTTCAAGGACTGATTTGTTTGTTGGATTGCTATTGTGGTTTTGATTATTCTGGATATGTATAAAAATTTTAGTGAATTTTGGATAACAGATTGTAGTGTTTTTACGGATTTTGTTTGGTGATAGTGTTAACATAACTGAATGGTTTTTGGTGATAAATCTGGCTTGTTGGACTGGCTTTTTCTAGTTTAAGGACACAATCTTCAAATCTGGTAAGTTTTTGGCCAAGAAATAGGATGTTTTTTAGAGTTTAATTTTAGTTAGACGTATTTAAACTATACATTAGAGAGGAGATAATTTCTAACTCCTACAACGTGATTAAAAATGTTGGTGACGTCCGTGTCAAGGTAGTAAACGAGGACTATCTTGGAATATTTTTTCATCTTGCAGTAGGTAGAAATTATTCTAAGTCCAGCGAGCTGTAATAAGGGGATTCATTCTTTCCTTAATTTCTCCCTATCCTTTTTTATCCTACCCTTCCTCCCATCAGATCACCATCGATCTGTGCTTCCACTACCATCCTGACCACGATCAACACCCTCCACCTCCAAATCCGACCCCAGATTTTGAAGAAAACATATTCGTGACCCCTGATCATCCTATAGTGTCGGGTGAGTACTCCATTAACTCGGTTTGAGGCGTTCGTTACGAATCTGATAGTGGTTTTGCTTTATGTTTACCCAGACAACAGATAAATGACGGAGAATGGATTCTCCGCCATTTATCTCCTGATAAAAAGGCCGTGAGAAACCTTGCGTTTCTCCTGTTGGGAGAAGAGAACCAAATTTGGTGCATAGAGTCAGTTTCTATCAGAAACTGACTCGGTGCAGATGGTTGAAGATGAAATCATGGATCCCGTGGTAGTTCTGGAGGAACCTGAGGTATACGCTAGGAAACGAAAGTGTGAGGTGATATCTGGAAGCTGTGACAGTTATCAATCAGATGGAACAGATGTGGAACATTATCCAGAAGAAATTAAGGCCTTGATAGATCTGATCAGGAAGCATACGAACACAAAAGCGAGAAATCAAATAGAGCGTAATCAAGGTCTGGGGTCTGCCTACAGACGTTGATATCATGATAAAGTATTTATATGAATTATCGACTCCAAAGATGACTCAGAACAGTGATCTGGACGCTCGAACGCTGACATCGGGGGGAGTTCTGTGTTCCGGGATATCTTTTACCCGGATGATATGTACTGAGATACATTCACAGTTTACGTAATTGTGGTGTATAGAAACGATTCAGAGATAACCAGACATATGTTGAAAACGCTGGAAAAAATAAGGGGAGCCGAGGCGAGTAGGGTGACATTTTTTATCCAAAATGATGGGGCAGGAGTTAAGTTTATAACGACTCTGGAGTTCTGGAGCGGAAGTGAATATGCGACTGAAGAAAAATGGCCAATATACTTCATAGATAGAGAGCCTAGGTGAAGGTGCCCAGGGACTACGCCACATGTATACTCACTGTTCGAAAGAGATAGGGGTGAGCTACTCGGAACTTATGAAGCAAGTTAAGAACCGTTTTGAGATGATATTTTTTCAGTTAAGAAAGGGCGCAACGATATGATGGAAATTGGAGTGAGGGAGGCTAGCAAGAAATGCGAGGATTTTGTACAAAGACTAGGAGGAAGTATGGAAGATAACTATCCGTTATTTATAAAAATATTAATATCTATTAAAACAAACAATCGGGATTCTCGTATGGTGACCTTCTATATAAAGAGTTTACATCCAGATACCACGGCAGATCAAATCAGAGCTCCTATGGAGAAGGAGATGGAAGTGGACATCCCGATTCGGGTTTACTCATTGAGACCAGTCTTTGAGGAAACTCAAAAGATATAGTACGTCTTCCGCCCTGCCAACAATAATTTCAATCAAATCTGCTGATAAGGATAGAATTAAGATCAGGTCACTCATGTAGAGTTGAGCTACGTACTGAATAAACTAGATGTTTCAAGTGTTGGAGAGATGGTCACATGGCTTGGGAATGTGGAGACTCAACCGGGAAAATGTGTGTTATAATTGCGGAGAGGAAGATCACAAGGCGAGAGAATGTAGAGAACAGAGGAAGTGCTTGGATTGTGGGATTGGTTTGCTGGCATTTCTCCCGCCACCACTCCATTCAGTCCCCCTAGAGCTACACAAATGGGTCCGTGCCACAATGGGTAACCTTGCCTCAAACAGTTAAGGGCACTAATTCGCTCCTGGAGCTAACCTATCTGCGTGAACGGAATAAGTGTGGTGCACACCACCACTTCCTTTGTGTACCACCGTTCACTTCTCATACGTTACAGCTAAATTGGGTAGACCCCCCCCCCCCCAACTATATATAAAAGAATATATAACCTGTCAATAAATAGAAATTTATATCGTCAAAACAGCAATTCGCTGCTACGGCTAGGCCGCTGCATATCAGCAAGTGCCTGTCCACAATATTATAGCACTTGGAGCTATAATTGGCTTTCCACAGAAGCACGGTAAGAGTCTTATCTCTTAGTAAACTACTAATGCCGGTTGAAAATAGCACATGGTCCGACAATGCGGCTCTTGCCACATCGATTCGCCGTTTATGAGTGGTCAATTTTCCCCTTGACTTCTAAGTTCCAGGGTGGCCCGAGTTCTGGCCCCTCCAAGAGCGAGGCATTCAAACATCACATATTCGCTCGACTAACCCTTCCCGCAGACGCACAGCTCATCTGATGCATAGGCGGAATCTGAACAGATATTGGTTCAAATTGACGTGGTTGGTGAGCACTTGGTCACCCATTGCCCTTAGAAATAAACCAGAGGCGTACCATCCCTCTAAGTCATGTATAAATCTATACAAGGACCTTCTCTTATTTGTGGTGTTCCATTCTCGCTACCATGCTTCCATCGCGAGGCCGTTAAGCCTCCTTTCGCACGCGGGAGATAGGCATCTGTTCAAAATTTAGATTCGGTGCATTATGATCATCGTTCCGTTCCGGTACAAGCCCGCCTCGAAACCGCATCCCAAATACTAAATAATAGGCCTCTCTGCCTTTTCGCAATCTTAACATGGCCGCACAAACTAAATCGATTGTGACAGTCTTTCCCAATACTGTTGTAGCCTCATAGGAGGTTGTTTTAGAAACACCATTGCATACAATAAGGGTTCTGCTTGGGCACTCCTTAAATTTTGAAGAAGCGCTTTATTTCTGTCTATCCTATGCGCCCAAACGGGCGCCGCGTAAGAGGTCATACTCTCGAAGACACCTCAGTACACCATGTACAAGTAACGGCTCGGCTCGACAGTCTATAAACCTTCCGAGCAATCCGCCTAAATTTTTGCATTACAGAGATGGCATCTGCTGTACTTGCCTAATGTGATTGCTAAACAGCCCCCTAAGGTGATAGCTTACTTTTTTCAGCCTCGCCTTAACCGATAGCGGCGGACTAGTCCGCTTAGGTCCAGGCTCGGCTGCTACCGCGGCGGAGGAGACAGGCTTTTTAATCTTCTCCTCTACCTTTTTAAAGAGATATGGATCTCCCCAAGGACCTTTCCCGTTTCTGGCTTAAAGGCTTTGATTCGATCCATCATGTTGGGTATGACCTTCCCCGACAGTCTGTTCACGACCGAGTCTCGGGCCTAATGATCTTCGCGATAGGAAGGGGTTACCGGTTACCAGACTCTTGTCTAACCAATCAAGTCCTCCAAGCAATCTCCCCCGGATTGCTCCATTACGCTTATTCCTGAAATAAGCACAGACTGTGATGCCAGGCATTAAGGGTTTACAGCCTAAAAGTACCTACATCTATTACAAAGCTAATTGATGGTCCGCAAATCTATTCCTGAGCAAGGTTGTCTGTTCTCACAAACCCCACTTGAAAAAGTCAACCGTTAAAAGGCTCCAGTGCAGACCACCGGCGAGGTCGGAGCGAAATCACTTCCCGAACCTGCCATAGGATCACTGCTTTTGTGGCTCACCAACCTATGAAGAAGAGACCCACAACAAATAAAATTTCTTATTTTTCCGATGGTGGCACTCCTGGAACATACTACGCTGCTGTTTCGTAAACTCCGCAGCAACGCAGGTTGACTAACCACTACGGATTGTTGTACAACCCCGACGACGTGTGCCTAGGACACTGTTCTTGCTGAATCTCACCGGTAATGTAAGCTCCAAGTTTATTGTACGGAGCCAAAGGCTGAGAAGCGATTAATGGATTCAATCAATAAATCATTGTATTATGGCATATGGAGACATCGGACTGGAGGCAGAGATTGCTATCAATATCAAAAAATGATGTGCTGTCTTATCTAGTGTGAATAAAATGATGGTGGTCTACCACGTAGAATGGAAAGGGCAGTGGAGACAGGGAAAAAATATTAGAAGTAAAGACCGAGACTCAGTCGAAGGGAAGAAGTAACGGACACAGCTTTGCTGGGCTCAGTTTTCCTCCGAACCTGTATTTAGAGCTATTCAAAAAACAGATGATCCAGAACCGGCTGTCCAACTTGCCATGCCGGACATACAGCCAGCAGGCGGGAAAGCCCGTTAGAGTTAGAAGGACACTTCCTGGACTGCGTATACTTGATTGCTGGTCTTGTTCAGGAGAGTAAGTAAAAAAAGAGAAAAGGAAAAACAAACGAACTTTGCTAAGAATTTGTACCGGTAAAATTTAAATACTTGTAAATAAATTAATTAAATATCGATTGGGATGAAAATAAAGCTATTCTTACTTAAATGGATATACAGATTTCTATGCTGGCATACCTTTTTTATTTGACGAAGGGCGATTTTTTTTTTGTTTCACCTCCGGAACCGTTAGGTTATATCTTCAGAGGATGAGATGAACAAATTGTAGTGTGTGTGAAAAATGCCATGCCTGACCGGGATTCGAACCCGGGACCTTCGAATGAAAAGCCGAGACGCTACCACTCGGCTACAGAGGCCGGCAAAGAAGGGCGATAATAGAACAGTGGCTACCAAAAGCATATGAAGATAAAGTAGCAAAGTTTCAAAAATATGTCGCAAAATTTACGAAAAAGGAACAATTATGCACTAGATCAAATTTGAAATGCAGAACCGACACATACCATCGAAAAACAATATAAAGTATTAGTGAAAAGAGTGTTCCGTACAACCAGTTACGAAAAACAATGTTGTTCGGTGATGCTGACAATACTTTCGAATGGAAAAAATTAACCTGCCCCCGCCGTATTTAATTTTTAAAAGAAAATATTTAGCGAAAGGTAAAAACTCCCTACCCCATATTTTCATGCGAGCACAATAGGCGTGGATGAATAATGAATTAGCACCGGACTAGATTAAATGCGTCTGAGAGCGTGGACTAGAAATCTTAGATACCTTCCAACCTTTCAGTGAACAGTTTTAGGAAACAGTGAATGAACAGTTTATAACAATTAACGTTTTTAGGAGTCCCGTAGGGGTCCATATTAAGCCCGCTCTAATGGAGCGTTACCTCTGATCGACTCTTGGAATTCTCCTCCTCTCTTGGACTCTGTTGGAATTCTTGGACGATACTACCACCAAATCATTATTAACGCCAAATCATTGGCTTACGCCAATGATTTGGCGCTTTTGGTCGCAGGATACACTAAAGAAGAAGTGATGCGTATAGCGAACAAGGCGATTCGGAGGATAGACGTCTGGTTATGAAGCAAAAACCTAAACTTAGCTCAGGAAAAAACACAATGGCTTGCCGTTATCGGCAGGAGACGCATAACCCAATTGAAATAATGGAGAATGGTCATCAGATACGGGCCGTACAACCTGTAAAACACTTACGAGTGTGTTTTTCAAGAATGGGTACTTTTACACAGCATGTGATAGAGACAACTCAGAAGGCTTCTAAAACTGTGAAGATCCAAAGATTTTTGGATCAACTGGCGTGTATATATATAGAAGATTTGAAGATACATACATATTGTTAACAATCCTGAATATTTGATTTTTGTATAATAATAATTTTTTTATAGTATGTAGGAGATTGAATAAATGTTATTCCTTCCGGCATTACCCAATGCTTTAGTTAATGATATAGTTAGCAGTAATTTTACTATTTTAATTTTAGGTATTAGGGAACGAACAAATGGAAATTTCTATCTTTCAGTCCTTTTTCCTTTTTTTTTTTTTTTTTTTTGGTACAATTATTTTTTAAAAATTCTTTTTAAAAATAAATCCCGTTTTGAATATAGTTGGTGTATGTGGTTAATTTTTCAGTTAAATAAATTACACTACTTGGAAAGTTAAATACTTGGTTTACACTATCAAGGTTTTGTGGCTGCTGCTAACGCAAAGCAACCGTATGCATCGTTTAAAATCTATGTATTTAACAGGGCTTGTCATGCTAAACGCAACTATATATATTTGGATCAATAAAGAAGTCTACGAATAACCATTTTAATTTTCAGAGTAAGTCAAGCATGAAGTGCTTGTTGTTTTACAAAGTCGTTGTGCCACTTTTGTAAATGACTTCTGTCTTCTCATGTCAGGTTTCCTACAACAATTTTGTTTATGACATCCGACAATTTATTTTACAAGTAAAACAAGAAATCGGATGACTTCCTAATTTTATTTTCATTTGATATTTAATTTCTAAGTTTCATTAAATCAGACGTAATAGAATTAACAAGTAATTTTTATCATTTTTGACAGATAATTCAAATTTCCTAATTTTTGCCTACATTAACATCGTTCTCTAACAATAATGTAAGGACTTACCTACTTTTAAAAGACCTTTGTAGTTCTGGATTTACAAAAATAACGAAATTAATTCGTTATTATATACCTCGATATATAAATTCCATTTACTATAGAAATTTAATCGTAATTTATTTTTGTAAAAATATATTATTAAACGCTATGAAATAGAACAAAATCTTACTTCGATCTCAAAATTATATTTCGAGCAAGATTTTATCTCATTTGCAATAAAAAAATATTATTACTAAAAATGAGTGAAATTTCAAAATTTAAAAAATGCGACTGAATCGGGCTTAAAAATTTAATTAGAAAAAATGACACAAAAGGTGCAACATTTTGTTTTCAGAGATAGAGATGATAGCGCTACTGCTATTTTGGAAACTTACTGAAAAATTTTAGTTGCAATGGACCAGTGTAGTGGATTGTGCCTTTACTGTAAAAGTGTTTTACAAATATTGTGACAGTAACGTAATCTCTCGGTGTGAATTTCGAAAAAAATTGATCTAAAATTGTGCAATTGATCTCAATCATTCTGTTTCATCAGATAATGTTATGAAGACTAGGGATCGAAATTTTGAGGTCGCTATTTCTACACTAAAGAAATAAGGGGGTAATGTAAAAACAGTACGTATATCCAAGAATAT
>JAAAKQ030140798.1:0-10915 GCA_010016005.3 Zanna intricata
CCAATATAAAGGAGTTCACTAAACCGAATAGTTTAATTATTATTAACTTTTATTAACACGACACACCAGAGATCTGAAACTTTTGTTCATCAGCAACTCACAAAGATAAGAATAATATTGATCTATAAATACAAGTAATAAATGGACTTTACTCTCTCTTTATAATTCAGGTAAGATTGTTGTATTAATAATTGTATAAATATATGATGTTAATAAAAACTAATATTTCAGCAGTTGTGTAACTGTCCACTTTATTAAAGAATTAAAGGATCGTATTTCACTTTCAAATGAAATAAGTTTAATTGAAGTGCAGCAAAAAAAAGTGTATATGTAATTTAGTAGGCGTACAAGGAAGTCATGTAGTATCCACATCTGATTTTTTTTTCTGATAATTGTTGGTAATTGAGGGAACGTTCCATTGCCACGATACTGGTACGAGGTCTCCCCTTCACTTCTTTTTTTACGTGTTATACTAAATTTAATAGTACCATTCTATCTTTCCCTTACTCTCTCAGTACATTACTAAATAGGAATATTTATTTAACTTGATATTTGTTTTCGATAAATAGGTTTTTTTTTTAATATTGTTTTTCCCTCGGACACTTTAATAACGAAAAGAAAATAATGGGGATATATATCATAAGTGCCTGCCGACAGTTATTTATCAAGTAATGTTCGATATCCCTGGAGTTAAAAATAAAATATATATATATATATATATTCTTTTCGGCACCGAATACACTTTCAAGTCAGTTACGTATAATTCTATTTTTTTACTGCATTTTATTTTTCACTTTATTATTTTAAATTTGGTAAATTCTATACCAAATGAGCGTATTCTATTATACATTGAACCACTAATATACAGATTTATTTTTAATGCATGTTATAGATAATATTTAATTCCGACCCATATTACTATATTTAAATAAGATACATAATCATATTGCATATCGTACATATTTTACATGTATGTCCAATGTTATAGTTAAACAATCTTATAATTTTGAGTTCGTTTTCATTTGTATATATGTTAATGGTTTTTCTATTTTTTTCTAGGGCAGCAAAATCTCTTCTTTCAACTTATCTTTATTAGCAGATAGTTTTATAATAATCCTTTTACAAAATAGTATTGTCTAATTGAGATTCTTACATTTGAAACTGATTGAAAAACTAATAAAATTTTTTAAAAATAATAGACTATTATTTATGTTCTGTAATTCTGTAGTTCGACGATTTTTTTGAAAATAATATTTCAAATTTACTCTGAAACAGCTTAAATGATCGATAAGAGATCTGATGATATCTGAGAAATGTAAATCATTTATGTTGTGTATTTAATATTGGTTTTAACAATATTTATATTAATATCGGTTGATATGTCATGTATAATTAATATTCCGTGTTTGCTTGTTGTATAAACTTAAATATTAAATTGTACTTCATGTACATTGCAATCTCTGCTATACATTAAGCTAAATGTTGAACCGTGTTTGGATAGTTAGTGCACCTGATATACCTTGTTAACATTTGCTTACCGAGTTAGTACTTTCAATCGAGTTTACATTAGGATTGCGTGATGTTTCATATCTGCGTGATGTAACATGATGTGGCATTCAGAGACTTCGTACTATTTATGTATAGTACGAGGATACTTTACATAATTTCCTCATTTTAATTTAGATATTATATTATCTTACAAAGGAGTATTAATTATTACACTTAATAATCTTCCCTTTTGGGCTTAAATTTTGTTATAAGAACTATGGTACATGGAGGTAGTTCGTAAAGGTATTAATTTCATACCGTTATTGTTAGTAAGTTCCCTTAAAGAGTAACATGAATCTTAGATTACTGTTTTAAGTTGTTTTCATTTTCCAACTTTATTACGCACTGTTAAATGTAAATAATGACTCTCCTACTTCATTTAAATAGTAAGTATTACTAGTACAGACTAAAAATAATGATAAAATACGTAGTAATATTAAACATATTTCATACAAGTTTATCTAAATATTCTAAAAACAAACTTCCTTGTACGTACAATAATTTATGTTGCTTTATTCAGAAGTAATTCAGCGGTTCATAATTTCATGAGTAAATATTTAAAGAAATTTATTGTAATTAATGATAAAACTGTAATGTTCTGGTTTCTTTGTTTTATAATAACATGAAATATTAATAATTTATTTTCTCTTAGATTAATTCTTATTCTCTTAACGAGTAAGATTGTTTACAAAAATTTGGCCTTTAGGGCATTTTGAATATTTATGCTTACTTTTAACATCAGAAAATGTTGAACTGCTGAAAATGAAACTTTGTAGAATTAGATTCTTGGGTCAAAGATGGAAAATATGCCTAATTGTTCAGCCGTTACATTGATAAACTGCAGACGTAACCTTTTTGTTAACTTTAATATTTTACTGTGAACTTCATTCGTGTACATTTTATTGTGATATAAAATAATGTACCACAAGTTATTGTGATATATATATTTGATCAGTCTGCCCATGTATATAAATCGATTATACAATTTACTGATCACATGACTGAGTAAAATAATTATGCAGTTGTCAGGTTTTGTACCAAAAAATATAATAGTTCTGTTAACAGTCAGGCAATTTGAAATTCTTTATAGTTACATAGATTGAACTGTTAATTAATGATTAATAGTTCAAACGGTTTATTAATTAGGTACTGCAAAATTAATATCATTTCTATGCATAACTACAAATCATCGATCCTCTGAACAATTGTTAAGCAAATATATCTTTAATATTACGCTGCTGTAATTTATTTTGTATATTTCTAATATAAAATAAACAACAATCCGACGTCCAGTTAGTTAGTTGGTGGCCGGTAAATTATGTAGCGTATGAAAAATTGCTTTACCTTACAGGATTTGAACCCAAAACATTCTAGATGAAAGCCAGAGATGCCACCAATCCTTATGGAAATGTCAGCTAATTAAACCAGATTTACAAGTCAAATAATAAAATTACTATAAGTTTTCTTTAATATTGTTAATCGAAAATTTTTTAGTAAATAATATTTTTCCAGTGAACAAACAATTTGAAACGATTTGATGGTACAACTAGTTTTTATCTTAGCATTTATAATACAGAGTGTTCAAAAAGAGATGCAACCGTATAAAGAAAATAAGTAAGATACAATAGAAGTTGAAAGTGTCCTCCATTATATTACTCAAATAATTGAATACGATGTTGCAAGCTCTTAACCACAAGTTGTTAAGTTTGTTGAGAAATTGCCGTGACAATCATTCAATTTCGTTCAGAAATTCGGGAATGGTGTGAGGATAAGTTTTGTAAGCAGCATCCTTACAGTACCTCTATAAGAAAAAATTTGGAGGGGATAAATCAGAAGAACTAGGGATCACAACCCCTTCGAAATCACTTGTTCATGAAAAAATTGATCTAAGAAAGTCATAGTGTTGTTGGTTGTATGACCCTAGCATTTCCTAATGAAACCACGTGTACTCTAGCCGGTCTGCAGGTATAGTATTTACAAATTGTTAAATCATCTGTATGTAGCACCATCTGTTCACTGAGTCATGAAAGAATGTCATGAAGATCTCCCTACGTGAGATTGCACACCAAACATCCGATTTTTTCCCGTGCAGCTGATCTGAGTTTTCCATACACCAAATGCTTGAATTTTGTGCATTCACATATCCATTAAGATGGAACCACGCCTAGTCAGACCAAAACCAGTCATCAAGTTCGTTCCCATCTGGCGTACATATGACATGAATTATTGACAGAAAGCTACTTAATTCCTAGACTTTGCAGGCAATAACTCGTGAAGAAGACGAATTCTGTACGGATGATCTTTAAATACTTTCTTCTTTTTTTTTTAACCTCCGGAATCACAATTAAGTATATCTTCAGAGGGATGAGATGAAGGAATTGTAGCGTGTGTGAAAAATTCCATGCCTGACCGGAATTCGAACCCGGGATCTCCGGATGAAAGACCGAGACGCTACCACTCGGCCACGGAGGCCGGCCGATCTTTAAATACTTGCGTAAACTTATGTGGGTACTACCAATAGAAAGACCAGATAGACGTCGCAGAGAATTTTTGGTACTAGCAGACTGTGCAGCTTGCACGTCGATCAATGTTTCTGCTGTCAGCATTTTCGGTCAACCACTTTTGGCTGCATCTGCCAGATTCCCTGTCTCTTGGAACTTGTCGTTCCGCTTGATGGAGGACTTGTTTGGTGCATCCACACCATACTTTTCTGTGAAGGCATTTGGGTATAATTGACACACTTAATGAATTCTGGCACAATGAATGTTCTCTGCTGCATTCTGTAATTGTGCAATTAAACTTGCAACAAAAGAAGGAAACGTTCTTCCATAAAGTTGCGAAACTTTTTAAACATTCTTATTATTAATTTGAAACGTGTAAGAGATAACGACTTCTATTTATTTCACATTTACTCTCTTCAATAATATACATGTAGGAATCTATATAATTTAGGTGCATAACCAAATAGTCCGCCCTACATAAAATAGAGTTTACTCTCCGGTAGCTGTTTAAGCCATTTCCAAGTTAATAAGCAATCCATGCCAGGCTTACTAAGGAAAGTGAGAACTTACGGGTTCCTTCATTTCATCAAATGAGCCGAATAGACGAGTTATATTCGGACTAGTATCTTTACTACCACATACCAGCATGCAAGCTTACAGAAATCCAAGTGATATTCAGCCCTGATAGATTACTAGCAGAATTGCCCACCGGGCTGGTCTTGTGGTTAACGTGACATTGCATTTGAGTACTAGATCGTGGACACCGGTGTTCTTTGGTGGTTGGGTTTCAATTAACCACACGTCTCAGGAGTGTTGACCTAAGATTGTACAAGACTACATTTCATTCATCTTCTGAAGTAACACCTTACGGTAGTTCCGGAGTCTAAACAGAAAAAGAGAGAGAGATTACTAACAGAATAAAAATAGTTAATAAACTTAAATTTGTTCACCGTAGGAGTTTACTACGTAATGAACATATTATTCACACAGAAGGCCACTCTGACTTCTAGTCAGAGAAGGCCACTCTGACTAGATATATCTTCTGTTATGAATTACATATGAATTGTTAAATATATTTTATGAACTGCTGTGATCAATATTTGTGCCACAGTTTCCTTTTTTCCACCCAATCAAACTCTAGGGCAGTTTTTATTTTCCGCATAATAGCATACCTATGTACGTTACTTGATCTTAATAATGTATTGTTACGTACGATTAAAATAAAATATTTATTTTTTGTTTTATTAAAAATGAATGATTCATTCTATAACCACCAGGACATATACTTAATCATTAACCATTTTTGTTCTAATCATTGTAAGAATACCAGTCAGTGTTAAAACGATTGTGGTTTTTGGTAACATTAAACATTAGCATTTCATTACGTCATCCTGCTCAGCAAAAAGTACCATTTTAATAAAAACTATCATATTGCAAAGAAGGATACATATTTCTTAAGGATCAGTTACGGTAAGTAACTGATCCTTAAGAAATTGTCTTTGTATATGGCATTGTAGAAATTTTTCCGACTTAAAATAGCAAGTAATAAATAATTAATTTCTTTTTATGTTATGGTTAAAATTAATTAATCAAATACTTTTTATAGTTCATTTACTTAATTGTATGTTTTAAAAGCAAAACATAAAATAATTTCTTCATGATAAATATCTAATGTTTTATTCACGAAATTTAATCGATTTCTAATTTATAAAAATAAAAAAATAAAAACCGTATAGAAAATTATCTATTATTAATCTTCTAAATTGCTAGTTTTTCATGAATAATCGACTTAAGAAATCTTTTAGTAAGGAATAGGGTTACTTTATTTTTACGAACACTGATTTTATCGCAAGAAAACATTAGGTAAATTAGTTGAATGTAATTTAATCTTACCCTAATTTAGATGTTACTTCACATTTTTTAGGAGTAATTTTATTTTTTTTTTTTTTTTTTTTTTTTTTTTTTTTTTTTTTTTTTTTGTAGTTATAAATTAAAAATAATATTATCAAATAAAATTATAATATTATTATATTCTAAAATAACTTTATAATAACCTGCTATTTTTGTGTTTAGTGTTATAATTAAGAATATAAATGAAATTAAAAATATGTAATGTTCAAATGTTGAAATAAATATTAATATAACATAAAACTTTTACAACGTATAATTATTTAGGTATAAATTTTAGAAAGTGGGTAAGATTGGGCGGCTTTATTCTATTTTGAGAAAAGTATTTCCACTTTATTAAAGTTACTCCCCGATGGATGAGAAGAATTAATCAAAGTGAGTACTAAATTCTCCCCAGATATTGCCGATTTATAATTGTACGTCTCTATACGTTGTAAAGCAGGCGATGTTGCATCTTTAGAGGCAAATTAAACTGCTCTGCATGGAGTATAAAGTAAACTCATTAAAATTAGTCGTAAACGTGTGAAAGTGAGTCCTATGAGGCGACGTCCTAACTCAGATTTACTGCGTTCCTCTCTGATAATTTGTTCGGTCTGTGAGTTACGGCTCTTTGCTATAGGAGAGGGAATGAGGCTTGGCACGTCCTCCCTTCCTACAATTGTTTCCTACTGAACGCTCTCGCTACGTTTTTTTAAGTAGCTATAAATCACGTACACGTCTGTTTTTTTTTAAGACAGTGAAATCAGATCTTGTACCTTTTTCATTGAATTTTGTATATCAGTTCATTGTTAAATATGTTGTTAGTTTGATTATTGTAATGTAAATTTATAAAATTAAGTATAAATTTGAATTTCTCTTAAAAATTACAAGAATCTATATCGCTGTCATTACATTACTTTGCTAATTTACATGTTCTTTTAATGCTTACTGATAGTTTTATTCTATTTTGATAATATTTATACTAACATATCTTTGTCCAAACTCTTTTCACTAAACTTTTTCTACCACTATTATCAAAAGAGGATCAGTGATTCCACGGTTAAGAAGTAAATTATTATGTGATGATAGTCGCTCAACCTCCGTTTCAGAAACTTTATATCACGATCTCAATAACTATTAAGTTTCATCCGATGATGCTAATTTTACATCACTTTTAATGCTTTGTTTTTTGAAATATTTTGACACGAAATTTATGTTTTTTTTAATCGTTTGGACTTGAAATGAGTCGATACAGGATACATATGAGATGGATATGTATGTTAGTTTATATATATGGTTCATTATACGTGGTCTGTCTTATATCTATAGATAGATATAATCCTTCTCCTTCTTGGACATCTTTCCGAGAAAAATTGATACTGTTACTTCATATAAAAGATATAATCAACAACTTATTTTAATGTGAATTTAAATTTAATTATATTTTTGTAGAGAACATGAGCTCTGAATAACAGGAAATGATTTCGATCCTATAAAATAAGATTTTTTATTAAAATAAATTATCACTTAGATTATTTAACTCTCCCCCCCTTCCCTTTACATTCTTGCTTTTTTACATTTAGTTTTTTTTTTTTTTTTAATTTAGTTCATTATTTAATTTCGAGAGTAATAATATTGCTACAAGTGAATTTTCATCCTTTGGGATACGAAACAAATTTCTTTACTTTAAATTAAAATTTTTATTGAAAAGATTAAAATTAAAATTTCTTCATCACGATAAATAATTATTTATAACAATCATAACAAATTAAAAATAACTTTCTGATTTAATTACCGATTACAATTTGATCTTTTTTTATAATATTCCGACAAAAGATAATGCTTGTAAGGTGACAGACTTTCTCGATTGTTATCTATTATTATTATTTTTTCGTATAAGGAAGTATTATAGTCACGAAAAATTTCGATTTTCAAATTTCAACAAAAATAGTCATTTTGACCATCCAGTTTGTCTAGTTTCGGCGTGACGTCTGTACGTATGTACGTACAGACGTCTCTTATAACCAAAAATGATTACTGGTAGAATGTTGAAATTCTGGATTTAAGACTGTTGTAACATCTAGTTGTGCATCTTCCCTTTTGATTGCAATCGACCGAACCAGAAGTGTGTAAAAAAGCCCAAAATCCAAACAAATTTGAATTTTAGACTTTTTCTTAACTGCACTAAAAGCTTTTATTTGTAGCTTTTCAACGATATACAATAAATAAGTGGTACTTATTTTCATTGGTTCGAGAGTAACAGCTAAATAAAATTTCAGTTAATAAGATATTTGAATCTTACAAGGGTACACATCTCCTTTTCATCTACTTTTCTTTTTTAAATTAAATATATTGATTTAGTTATGATTTTATATTTATGATCTTTGATGATTAATGATTTATTTATTGATTTATTAACCTCTGCTTGCAAAAAAAGTTTATGATAAGTAATAATTCAATAACAACAATATGAAAAATATCAGAAGTTATTAATGAAATAAAATTTTTGTACTTTTCATTTTAAAAAAATGAGTGTATGTAATTTAATAGGCCCACCTATTAATAGGCATAGGAAATCATGTGGTATCCACATCAGATTTTTTATAATTAACAAATACAACTGATGTAAATGCAGAATGAAATCATATTATTTTTGACTGAGAAACAAAATTCAACTGAACTAGAAGAATGATATTGTAAAATCTTCATATTATGAAATACAATCATGAAAATCAATGAAAATAAAAGTTTACAAAAATTCATTCTAGAACTATACATCGTGTACTTTTTTAAGCTAACGTTTTATTTAAATATGAAACGAACATAAAAATATAGATTTCTTCTCTGAAATTTGATTTATCATCGTTCCCTATTAATTTTAATAACGGAGGTTTTACTGTTCCTGGAAGCTGCTTTTTTTCACGTACATTTGAAAGTTATATCGTACTTAGAGAGTTGCTAATTCACACGTATATAAATTATAATTGTAACAGTAAAGCAGATCATTAATGTGTTTCATTATCGATAAACTGAGTTCCAATTGCCAGGAAGAAGATTGAGGTACATCGTGCATATTAATTGCAAAAAAAAACAAGTTTAAGACGCAGTGTTAAGATGTTAGGGTGGCTGGGGAAACCTAGTGTTCATTGATTGCTACATGCATATTTATAAGCCTCCTATTAACATATTCAACGGTCTAGCTTGCTGCACAAATACGAGTACGAGCTCTGATATTGTAATTCGGTTCTGACTCAAACTCTGATGGGCCTGCAGTACATACCAATAAAATAGATATTTTAATAATCTTCCTGCCTCGTTACTGATTGCGTACTTTTACAGTAATTAAATTCATCGATTGTTTTAATGTAGTTTAAAGTTCTTTTTAAATAATTGTCGCAATATACTGAACAAAGGGACCATTAGCTTACTTTAAATATCAGTAATTCTTTTTTTAGTAGATTATCTTAAATAAAAATTTGAAAATTATGTTTTCCACGTGTAAAAGTATACGAGTGCATATAGCACGGCCTTCCTTCCGTAGTTATTATAATCCAAAATAAAAATTTTAAGAATATTGGCAAGAGGTACTAGACTTATGTTTATGGAGTGGGAGAACGACCAGTTCATAATCATTGCTACATTAGCCAAGACAAACTAATAAAGACATAATTACCTTAGATCTACAACTAAAACAGTTACTGAGTCACCAGCATGATAAAAAAATATATGCGGGATCTTGTTTGAATATTATTTCACACAGATTCTGAAATCAATAGCTTTAATTCTAAATTATATTCATAAAAAAAAACTGAAAAGAAAGTTGTTATTATTTCCTGGTATTGGTGACTTATTTTTATTTAGTGGAAAAAAATAATACGTGAAAAAAGGTTGAAAAGTTTATTTTTGGAGGGTGAATTGGTCACTTTCTGAAATAATATTTTGGTGGTTTCATTTGGGTGTTCGTGTATGTATGCCGAATTTTTAAATAGAAATCTATTATCAAATAAGTTTTTAGAATGTGTTAATCTTGTTAATTGCTAGAATTAACATCTTAATAGTTTAACTTGATTCATTTTTTTTTTTTTTTAAATATTGTTTGAAGAAACCTATAGACTTAACATTTTTAACTTCTATCATTGAACTTCTTATATAAGTCCAACCGTAATCGTAATTGAAGATACTTACAAACAGATATATACCTTATCATTTCCAATACTACTACCGCAGAAATACATCTTCTAATTAATAATACCTGCTGGAATTTTTTTCGATCCATAGTGTTTTTCGACGGTTCTTTAGTCCGCCGCAAGTTTTGATATATTGTTATGTATTTATTATTTCAGTGATTTTTCCTGGATGACCTACCTGCACACTAAAAATCCTATGCTATATTGTTTATTTTATTTACGTAAGATTACTAAACTTTATTACTGCAGTGCAAGTGAAACAAACCTCTTTTTCACCATCAGAAACTCAGCGATTCAAATTGGGACCTAAAATTTCCTTCTAACATTCTACAAACATTTTAATTATTTCTACTTCTCTATTTGATCTTCATTTAATTTTGCTACTTTAACACTATAACAGTTTATCAACTTTTACTACAGTCCGTATTATTTACTTCACTATAAAAGTGAACTTCAGTTATTAAATTTTTAATAAATATTTCTCTTCTCTATATTACTTTTAGTATTTCTAATTTACTAAAAATGAATTACATTTATATTATTTATCTTTTCCATAATTGTTTAATTATTGAATATCGAATATATTTTATATATATTATGTATTATATATTTTATTATGTTATATTATAGCTAAGGTAAAGAAACACTAAAAAAATAATGGGAAAGAATTCAATGCTTTTGTTGGTTCATAACTACTAATTTACGATCTCTTTTGTTAAAAAATATATTTTGAATCAAAAACAACGAAATTATTTTTTAAGTTAGTTTTTTGCTTCTTTCAAGCACGGTTAA
>JAAAKQ030140809.1:0-13235 GCA_010016005.3 Zanna intricata
TGTACAAGACTACACTTCATTCGCATTCATACACATCATCCTCTGAAGTAATACCTTACGGTAGTTCCGGAGGCAAAACAGATAAAGAGAAGCAAGGTATGAGTCGGTAGCGTTTCGGCCTTTCATCTGGAGGTCCCGGGTTCGAATCCCGGTCAGGCATGGCATTCTTCTCATTCATCTAAAAAAAAAACTGGTTTTCTTCTTATTCATTCATCTCAGAAGATTCATACCTCTGAAGATGTACCTTAACGGTGGTTCCGTAGGTTATAAAAAAAAAAAGTTATGAGTCTGTTAAATTTTTAACAATGTTCTGCTACACATTTACAAGCCTGGCAGTTACAAACTGGTACAAGTGTGCACTACAGACTTTAGATTATTCCTCTTCCTATTTTTATGTACCTCTCACTGATAATTCTTTGTAGCCCAATTGTCCGTTGTTCCTCTTTCATTCTTAACCCATAGTCTTCTATAATCATTTGTTCCTTTTTACTAGTATATTTGTACCATTTTTTTTTTTTTTTACTAGGGTCTTCCATTCAGAATTTTCAAAAAAATATCTTTACTGAATTTCAACCAATTGTCGTGTGATCTTGACAGTTATACAATATAATTTTGAGAGACTATAATCATGATTGTTTTAAGGAAATTTCACTCATTTTCCATTATTGCAAATAACAATATACAATTTCCCCCTTCCTGTAAAACTTATTCAATAGGACACTTAAATTACTTCTATCATCAGGTCATCTATTCCCACAGTTTTTCTATTCATCAAATTTTTTTGCTGTTGTAAAACTTCACATATACTTTTCCACTTCATCCTAATCTAATGCAGAGATATTATTTGCTTCATTTAGATAGTGCAGTTCCTTTATATATTACTACCTATTAAGTAAAACTTAATTTATATTACTCTTATATATTACTTTGTCAACTGTAGTGATAATTTATTCAATATCTGTTCTTTTCTCCACTCTAATCCTGTACTATTATTTTTAATTTTTATACATTAGTTCATACTATCCTTTGCAATTTGAGTAGGTTATATGTTCTACTACTACTTTTTAGCATCTTTTACATTCAAGATTAATTTGCACAGTTACTATTTGTATTCCTTCTCTTCATGTTTGAAATAACTTCTCCCCTCTTAATTTTTTCAATTTCTTTTTCCAGGTTCAATTTATTATTTGCGGTCTTTTAAATCTTGTCAATACTACTTTTACTTCTGCTATCAGAAGTATATGATCATTATTTATATTATTCTTGTACCATTCATAAACTTTTCAGTATATTCCATATAACTTTTTAACTTTATAAACATTTAACTTTAAAATCCATATATCTTTTTAACTTTATTTCTGAATCTTTCTTTTACTATTATGCATTCAGTTTGATATCTGTATTCTTCTCCTGGTGATTTTCAAAGCATAGGATGGTTGTAAAACCAAATTTTTAAGAATTTTTTTATTTTCTTAAGTTCAATAAGCATTTTACTCTTTCATTCACTGTACCTAGTACATACTTTCCAACTACATGGTCTTCCTTTTCTTTACCTACATAGCATTTCATTCTCCCATTTTTATCTTACAGTATTTTTAACCTTTCTCTCCTAAAATATTCTCTATTTGTTAATACAATTATGACCATTTTATATTGACAACTGGTTAGTATATCTGTATTAAAAGCAAATTCTTTGTATTCATTCCCAATCTGAAAGCAATCTTTATATACACAACTTTGAAGTTTCTTTATTTAAGAATGATTCCTACAACATTCTCCTTTTTCATTTGTTTAATATATAGCAACATCATTACCAATAATTTCACCTTTTCCTTCTCATCTCACTTCATTTAATTCAGTTGTGTCCATTATATATATTTTTCTTTTACCTAATTTTTAGTTTGTTTACTAACCTAACTGCAGAATTGTTCCTAATTTTATACATATACTCATATTTCCTGACCATCGTTTGCTGGATCCTTTCTAGTGGTCATAATATCTCATGCAGATCACTTATGTTTCTCTTTCTAATAACTGTCTCATTTTATGTGTGTGTGTGTGCCTGCGCACGTGAACACGCATGTAAATCCTTCTTATGTAAATTGAGTTCTATAACGAAATGAAAATAAAGTAAGTATAAATAAAATTATTAATTAGAAATGAATGTGGAAGGTTTATCCAATAGAAAAAAATTATGTTATTGTAATAGCAGTATTATAAAACACTCTCTTCAGGAACTACGGACAACACGAATTGATGATTATTAATGAAGTACTTTCATTAAATCCCCATTTTCTTTCATATTGTTTTTCAAATTCTTTAAATATTTTGATGTAACATAAAGTTAATATTTAAAAAGTAGTGTGTACAAAGAGCATACCTGCTCTTTGTACGGAGCCCTTACAGCAAAATTTTATAAAAACTGGAAAGTATATTACATCATAACTATTTCACAAACCCACAAGCATGTAAAAATTTGAAAGGTTCAATTAAAACAAGGCCTTGCTTTGCTCAGTTAATTATATACTCTTATTTATAACATCAGAAGTACGTTTTGTGTTTTATTAAAGATGCATTATATAAAAATACTTCAAGGAATAAATCAAAGGTCAACTTACCTGTCAAATCCTGTTTAAGAATTTTATATCAAACGCTTTTATACCACTCATGGTGAAAATTAAAATAGTAGACTATACTTAGGGAAAGAGTTGTCAATGTCATTTTTTGTCTCTTTTAATATACATGTTAAAAATTGCTTTTCTTATTAATTTTAATTGCTTTTTTATTTCATTTTAATTTTCAGGACTATGAGGATGGTAGAAAATTAGAACTATGCTTTATTATGATCACAGTCCTTTCTCTTCTACATACTCCTCTGTATCTTTAGATATACAGCAATAAAATAAACGGTAATTAAAGCAGCCAGTTCAAACTCTTTGATGTGAATTGAGTTAGCTTTTTCTCTCTGATGCGGTAAGGCACATGAGAAGATAATTTCCTATGTGCCTTCCAACAATTGTGCCAAATCAGGAGACCTGCTCAGAACTGTTATATTTTAATGTCAGCAGGTTCATTATAATTTCTTCTGTCCATCATTCATTCTGTTGTTGACCTTAAATCCTGAGATATAACATGCTGTAGATAGATATAACAAGCTACATTATTACATTAATAAGGGAGCTGCCATGGGTCTCCTGGTTAAACAAAACTGTAGCTGCCCTAGATATCTAGAGACTTATGAGATACATGATCAATCAATCAATAAATGTTTTAAGAGTCTCCTCTTGTCTTAGGGAAATCTTTTTACTTTATACTTAATATTAAATATTACTTAGCAGTTAATGTGACCTATTAATTTATGATAAATTCTATTTATAAGAATAAGAGCTGTAGTAGTATTTGAACTCTAAATTTACTAGATACTCATACACTGTTGAAAAATTTTCCATGGAAAAAAATAAAATTATTCTTAATAAAATCAAAAAAGGTGGTTTAAACTGTGTGTATTAATACACAAGTTAACTTGGAAGAGTTGTTTTTGTTAGTGAAAGTAGCTTAAAGAACAAGAATCAAATATAACATATTACTGAAAAATCCAGCATGCAGTGCAGGCTTAATATTTATTTTTTACCTCCAGAACCACCATTAGGTTATATCTTCAGAGGATGAGATGAACGAGTTGTAGCGTGTGTGAAAAATGCCATGCCTGACCGGGATTCGAACCCGGGACCTCTGGATGAAAAAACATGACGCTACCACTCGGCTACAGAGGCCGGCAGGCTTAATATTACTATTACGCTAAAGAAGAACTAAAGTGTAATCCTTCTAGGACAAATGATTGAAATTTTTCTTCTTAAAGTTAATTCTTTACACATTGATTACACAGAATTTAAATAAAACTGAACAAAATAATCTGTGTACTGTGGTAAATAATTGTGTAGGACTCCTATAAAAAAATATGACAATAAATACATGAATTCAATTTTTTGTAAAAGATGAAATACCATTATTCTTTCTGAAGTGAGATTCTCTCAACAAAATTTGTTTTTTATATGTATGAATAATATGATTTTATGTCGACAATGAGAATATTTCTAAAAAGTGGCTACAGTTCAGTAATTATTCTTATCTCTTTATAATATGTTTGATGGTTTAGTATTTTTTAAAAATTGGTTTTTAGTTTTTGTACAGTTTATCACTCCACTCTTATTCAAATACTCTGTTCTTGCCTTTATTCATTCTTCTAACATCTTTCCTATGGCTTGAAATATTTTGGAAAACTTCAGTGTTCATGTGATTCAATGTCACCAGTGTTTTATCTTTCCAATGGCCAATACTTTTTTGTTGTAGTAAACCTTAGCATTAATCTTGATTTTTGTTATAACTTTAAAAAGTAATCGAGGATCTTGTCAAGTTTGTTTCTCAAATATTGAAAAGTTCAAGCTACTGATTTTTTATCTTTCTTCAACAAACTGGGAACAAATTTTATAAAAAGACATTTTGTTTTCAAATATATTGTTTATAAACTATGAGTTTAACTTGAACGTGTTAACACACATGAACTCCAAGATAAAAGAGAACTCTCATCAATGATCTTTTTCAACTACAGTAAACTAAAATATTGTTTTTATTGGTTGGTTGAAGATCAGACTAAATTACAATGATTTTCAAGAGACATTTCAGCAAATTAGAAAGTGTCAACAACTTATACACATTTCTATCTAAGTAAAGACATCTTAAAGTTATCATATTGATTTCCATAAAAAAAAGTAAAACCTCATACAGGCTCTTTGTTTTTTAATATCAATCATCACAAAAATTGTTAACCTTCGTTATAAACTCTTGGAAAAATCTTTGTTACAGTAATAACCAACTTACAACAAATCTACACAGAAGTGACATTTCATTGATTACAACACTTGGTTATGTGCATCACCCAACTACATTTAGTCATCTGATTAATGCATTATACTTTCATTTCTGGCTTCTTTGAAACATCCTTATGTGTGAATATGTATGTACAAATGAAGCCCTTTGTATAGTTAAATAATTTTTCATTCTTCATGCCTTTCATTCTTCATTGATTGAAATAAAATTCGTAGTGTCTCTTACCATTAATATAAACTACAAAAATTGGCTTCAGAAGCAATTGTCTGGTGACCATTGGATCAGTTATACTTTTATATAAACCTAAAATAATTTTTTTTCTTTTTAATGAAAAGGAGTAATGAAATTGAAATGATACTACAACATATAAAAAGGCTAATTTATACATTTTATTTATATATAAATCAATAAAAAATATTTTACAAGTAATAAAAAAAATAATCTAAATTAATTGTTTCCTATCTCATACACACACAAAAATAATAGTTGGCAACATTATGTCTCAAATTGTGTATGGAAGGTTCTTTGTTTTTTTATACTTAATCATTAACATGAAGGACACACTGCTAAAATTTGATATATATAAAAACTGTAATAATCTGACACATCTCCTGGACAAATGATTATTTAAATAACAGTAATTCACCAGGTAATGTTAGTTATTACATTTATATTCTATTCAACATTCTATTGTCCTACTACATTGCCTCATAATAGGCACAGATGAAGCTCACTTCCACTTTTAAGATTTTGAAAACTAAAACACTGAATTTAGATTTCTTATTTTATATTTATTTAGCATGCAATATTAGCTTATCAATGTAAAAGTATAACTAAATTTCAATAAAATTAGTTAAAAAGATACTTTTTATTCATTAGTGTATAATTTTGTTCAAAATAATTTTTTCAGTTTCTTCCTTATAGCCGTAAAATAATATTTTACTTCTGCAACTATATAATATGCTATTAAATATTAGACTATATTATACTTCATAAATTGTATGTCTGAATACAACAGCATAAACTTAATGAAATTAAGTTCCACTATAGAGAAATCAATTATAAACACCATAATGGTAGTAATATTCACTTATAAGCAGCAGCATGTCTAAATTTTGATTGCTGAAAATGAAAAAATATTTAATTATTGTAAAAGAATATAGTAGTGGAGTCAACTACTTTAATGACTCGTACAGCAATGAAAATGTAATTAACAATGAATTTCTAACTTGATTTTTGAAGGCTTAATCCTGCAAAGTAATAAATAAAATACTTTGTAATTTGTTAGGAAGAATATAAAACTACATGTAGTAAAACCCTGTCATATTAACCACATTATTTTCAGTTCTTGACAAATATTGCAGCAGTTTAACATTAATATTCTCTTCCTCCTGGTGTAACAGCACTCTGTATAATTATAAATTTCTTTACAATGAGTAATGAAATAGCCTGATTTAAATGAGTTTAAAAAAAAGACTTTCAATTTTTTTTACAGTCAATTATGTAAAGTGAAATTTCCCTGTAAGCATAATTCTTTTGCTAACATTTATTAATGTCAATAACAATAGTTTTAGAGCTCAATCTTACTAGAATCACTCCCAATTGAGCATGCCTGTTTATTAGAAACTGAAAACTGAATGTTATAAAAACTCTAAGTAAGTTGTTTTAAAAATAGAAATTTTAACATCTATACATTTGAATGTGCTACCTGTTCCTTTCTTATCAGCACTCAAAAGAAAGGCTGCACTAGTTATATTGTTTCTTTGCTGATGAGTTTGAAGCTTAGTAACTTAACTTATAATAACAGCAAAAAATACAGCAAGTCTTTATTTATTTATTTCTCTGAAATTTTGTTACGTTACATTTTCCGAACCAACAGCAATTATCTTAAAAGAATTTTTAAAAAGTACCAGATTACCTTGAGTTCTTTTGTAATTGTTGAAAAGTTGAGATAAAAACTAATGTAATGTGAAACATTTTCCATGTAACATATTATTTAAAAAATTAAAACTTATTTCTATGTATGGGACTAGTAAGTAAAAAAAAAAAAAAAAAACAAAAATATTTCAAGATACAATCAAATCTCATTATAACAATAAATCCTTGTATAACAATTTTTTTTTTATTGGTAGAAGAATATAATTATAAAGGGGTTTTATTGTATATACCCTTTGGTTATATCTAAACAATCTGAGTACTAAAAATACTTTCAAGACAAGTTAAAAATAAAAAATAATAATAACTGGACAAATTTCAAGTTTGCATTAGATTCAATCCATTTGGAAGCTAGTAAAGATAAGGAAACACTGCAGGAATGAAGCTGCATCATAATTCTGAAGTTGATACATGGATTTTTTTATACATTGATAAAAAAATGCATATAGGGCAAAAAATGCTGAAAGCAAAAAATGCCTTCAGTATATTGTTTTTATTATAAACAATTAAGAAAAGCAGATAACAGAATGAATTTATTTTAATTGTGGAAATTATGGATAACATTTTTTTTTAGTTAAATTCCAATTTTCTTTATTTTAACCTGTAAATGGACCCCAACTGAATATTAAAGAATAAATCTATGTTTCGTGGTTACATAAATTTGATTTTCATGATGAACATAGACTTCATGGAAAGAAGTTACTATATGAAAATGTTATGAGGAAAAAAATTTTATTTAAAAATATCTTCCTCTCATCAATTACATTGTTCTTTAAGACTCAGGACTCTTCTCTAAGAATATTACAGCTGTATATATATATATATATATATACTTTAAGTGTATGACTACTTAAATAATTTATAAAATTATTAATAATTAAAAAAAAAAGACATCATTTACACCTAATTCCTATCACTATAATGTTATTTACATTAATACAAACTGTGTATTTAAAGTTCAATATGAACAATAATATATTATATTTATTTATTTTTTAACAATTTTATAAATATATTACTTAAAATTAGTCGTTAAAAAATTATCAAACAAATATGTAATTACAATTTACAATTTATTACAGCAGATCCTAATTAAATATAACAAATAATATTATATTTTGAGATCAGTGCAAGTTAAAAATGGGTTCGCATCATTACACAAGACGGACTTGTAGTTAATAAATTACTTAATAGCGCAATAACAGCTACAGATAAAACTTAAAAATGGGGGAAATATTTTATGTTGTATAAAGAGAAAATGGTAGATAGAGAGAGAGAGAGGAACATCATTTTGATTTGAGGCTGTGAAGGCAGTGCTAAATATTTGGTTTAAATGCTTTGAAGGACTTCCTCACATCCACCTGTCAACAAAAATAAAACAAAGAAAAAAACATTATCATTATTATTATTTTAGATACTATCATACAGTTATTGTTTAATTTACTGTTAGTGAGATTTACATATAAACATTTATTATCAATGTTATAGGTATTTATGATAAGAGAACAAAATTTGGAGGACAGAATTAATTTTAATGGACAGCACATGGATAATATGTATAATATAAATAAAAGTATACTGGAGAAGCAGAATTTGTGTAATGTGTCTACGATGAATAAAGGTCAAGAACTAAATTCATTAGTTAGAATTATTGTTTTCAATATTAATTATAGTTTTAATGTCTTACAGTTTAGGAGCTTCTTTAGTTATAATATAAACAAATAAACTGTTTCATAAATTAGAATGTAGGTAAATAGTTTTTGAGTAGTTTCTTGTTTTTTCCTTTGTTATTTTGAAAAAATTAGAATGTTTGTGTGTTTGTAGTGATGTTCATTTAAAACTCAGGAATCTGGAACATATCAGAATGGTTTTTTAATAACATTTTTATTAAAATTTGGGGATATTTTTAGGTATAATTTTACCTGTTTAACTCTATTTTTGGATGAGAAGAAAGGACTAATTAAGAGCATATCATATTTTACAATAATTCTTTGGTGTAGTAATATTTTTTGAGTTACTGACTAAATCATATTCTCTAATAGCTGGTTGATTCCTGTGAATTAAATGTAAAAAAAGTCTAAATTTTACTTTGGTACTTTCTTTCAAGGTATAAGCAATGTAATGGAAAATTTTATTCTATCAAAATTTTCAAAAGCAGCTTTTTCCTAGAAATGTATTTTTAGTAGCAAACACTAATTATGAACAAAATTTGTTTTATTTCAAAACTGTTAAGACTCATTTTATTATCATATTCTCTTTGTGTTATATACAAAATTGAGCACGCGGCTCATTTGTGCTAGTTGATTTGATTAATGGATATTTTTTTTTTTAAATGGGATTGTGTATAAATCCCATAAATCTGTTTTAACAACATACTCAAAATTATTGTATTTTTATTAAATCAGACATTGCAATTTACTTGATTGAAATCTTAGCAATGTCTGCTATTTTTTTACTTGAAGTATTTGTAGTGAGCAGTCCATCTTGCTGAAAAACATGTACTTGGTGTTTACTTATTAATGAGACTAAAAAAAAAAGCTGTAAATAATTTTCACAAGATCTTTTAGATATTTCAAATAGAGTTCTTTTCCTGATTTTACAATTGTTCAACAATCTGTAGAGTATTTGACTTGATAAAATTATGTTTTATTCCTTCACTAAATTTCTGTGTTGGAAATTCTCATGGTTTTTCCATGCCTGGTGATATAATTATTGGATGTAATTTTATATAACTTTTGTAATATATTATATAGTGTTGTTGGATGGAGAAGACATTTATCTGATATTTTACAAATTAAAATTATAAAAAATAAGTACATGGGAAACAATGTTTGGAAGTATACATGTCAAAAACTGTATTAACTTCTATAGAAGAACCACAAAAAAGGAAATGATAAAAATAGGTTTTGTTATAGAAAGTAAACAAAAAACTATGTCCATACTACAATAAAAAAAAAGAAAAAAAAAAGATTTTCTTTTCCTTATAATTTTAAGCAAACATAACAATTTTACATCACATAATTATGTGATGTAATGAAATCATATAAAAGGAAAAAAATTCTCAAGTAAACATCACTAAACAACCATGATTTCTGATTTAAAATGAAATAATAATGCAAACATTACCTCTACCATATTGTGCCTCTACCACCAATCATATATAAATAAGGAAAAATATCCTTTTTACATAAGAGTAGAAATAACTATTAAATAAACAAAATAATAAAAGTATTAAGTTATTCTCTAAATTTTTCTGTAGAAATTAATTGTAAATTGTGATGCTTTCTTTAAAAGAAACTGTAAAAGGAAAACCAGTTCTTGATTGTATCTACAATAGCAATTTTCATGGATAAAGAAGAGCCAACAGATTAATGTACCCTATTAAGAATATTAATGCTACCAGGACTACCAACATATATCAGTGTTGCTAATTTTTACTAACATTCTCTAATTTCAGATAATCAGTTAATCTAACCAATAATTTTTACAAAAAAAAAAAAAAATTAATCAAATTAACCCTAGTTTTTTTTTCATTCTTAAAGATTTGGATATGTATGGATATTTTCTACAGTAATGGTTCATACATAAGTAATTAAGTATGTAAGTGTTAAAAGGGATATTCTTTAGCTAGATTTCTTACCATTGTATGCACTTCCATCTAAATTACTGGTTGCATAATTATCTTTCCACAACCTCCACTCCCCCCCACTTATGTTTAATCACGTTTTTCTTCTTGTTCTTGGTGTTTCTGTGCCATATTTACTACTCCTGTAAAAAAAATAGAAACCCACATAATTATGTTTTTAAAAACCACTTAAAGTGCACTTATTAGTGCACTTAAATAGTTTTATTAAATCACTGATTTATTAAGGCTTTAGATATGATTATAACATGTTTCGTGCTTCCCATTATATTAATAATGCAATGTAACCAATTAGAAGTTTAATATCATACACAAATAAGAGAAAAGAAATTATATATGTTTGTCCTATACGTGCTGCATATATCCATTGCTGCATTGTCAAGGGGAAAATCATTATGACTGTCATTAAAAACTGTGCCAGCAATAATTCTGTGATGGAGGAACTGTGTAATTGGCTCTGAAAAAAATCTGAAAGTACAATCTTCAGATAATCTGAAAATTAAACATTCATTTATTATATTTTTAGATAGTTTTAAATTATTTTTTAATTTTTATTAATAAAAAAAATATACACAAAGCTGTATAAACATGGAAACAAAATATAAAATATTTTAAATACAGCAATTGTGCTTGAAGAGATAAATGTGGTTTAGAAGACAATGAACAAAATTTTAGGTTTATAAGTAATTCACGTATGTTTAAGCAAAAAGAATGTTTACAAGTAGTTTCCATATTACTAAAAAGAAAAAACCATTCATTTTGAGAATTTTCCCATTATTTAATCCACTAATTACAATTTTGTCATGAATCAAATTCAAGCAGTGTTATAATAAATTGAAAAAGTATAAAAATTTAAAAGTAAACAAAATTAAGCAACAGAATCAGTATTAACACTTTTCAGCCCATGGCTCCTTGCAAGAATTCCAGATATTTTTTTATATAAAGCAGGAAGATCAAATGATGAAAACACATCAAATATGAACAACCATTATTATATATATTTAAGTATTTTATTATAATATTTTTATTACATATTTTTTTTTTTTATTTTGGTCATCCATCAAGATAAAAAAAAAATAATCTAAAAAAAGAAATGAATAACTGTTAACTTTAAAATGAATTAATTGCAATTAAAAATGATATATTAATCGCCGATTTGTTAAACAGATCTTTTTAAACACTGAAAAAAAAAAAATTTTTAATCACTGATGATGATTTTAAAGAATCTTAAATCAGAAATAATAACAAAAATAAAGACAATTCAAAAATTTAAATATAAAAAGTAGAAGAGGGAGAGAGATAATGAGAGCGAGGAATTTATCAGAAGCAAACATTTTTAAATTTTAATATGTATTAAAAAATTGGTAACTAAAAAATAAATCATAATTTTTTATTGATTTAGTATAAAAAACAAAAAAAAAAAAAACTATTTCTTGCATTTTCAAAAGTGTAAGAAAACGTTTGATAAGTAAAATGTAACTGTAAAAACTAAAGGCTGACAATTGCATGTTGTAGTGAACAACCAGTCTTAAGCAGAATCTAGAACAATAAACAACAATCCTAAAATGTATCTGATCCTACTACTGAATATAATCTGATACCTGCCTGTTACACTGATCTGTGTATTACTCGAAGCTAATGTAGTTATTATACTGATCTGTGTAATCTTGAATAAATGTGTTATAAAGTAAATTATTTATTTACTGCTTTAAATAAAAATAAACAATAATTTTAAAAATAAAATTTATTTCTTACCATGGTTGTGAACAAGCATGGTGATAATCTTCTTCATCACTAGGTTCCTCACCATACATATCAGCCAACTTACGAAAACGAGGACCAAAATTAGAAAGGTAGTCGAAATTAAGATCAGCTTCATCTGTACCTGTAAAACAAAATAAATGGTGTACATTTTACTAATGGAAAAGAGTAATTTGCATATATAATACAAGTTATATTTAAGAAAAGTAATATAGTTGTAAAAATGAAAGCAAATAACCAAATTTATACGGATTACATAATTAAAAAAAAAAATAAACTACTTTTTATTTTTTAAATCAGATTGATTTTGAAATAATTAAAATGACAAAATGCTGCTAAACAGTCCAAAAAAAAATATTTTGTTAGAATTTTGTGAATATGTTTTTTCTCTTGATGATTTACCACATAAGCCATAAAAGTTTGAAAAGCTTGCTTGTGGGATATGAAAATTAAATTTTGCAGCATATGATAAATGCCATGCTGACCAGGATTTGAACCTGAGACCTCTGGATAAAAGGCTGTGATGCTAGCAGTCCACCAAGATAATCGGCAATGTATGTATCTTTGTATGTACATATGTATTTTATTGGCCTATATTTGGTCTTATAACTCTGGATCCCGTTGACCAATTTTCTTCAAACTTGTGAAGTGAGAGAATAATTCGTATATAACTAACACGATATCCAACTTCTTCACAATTTCTTCAAATCTTATCACAGTCACCAATTATAGTGAGAGAATGATTAGTAAATAACCAATACGATATCAAACTTCCTCACAATAATTTATCTAACACAACAAACACTTACAACGTTTAACAAAATCTATACGTAACAATTTAAACTTTCGCGCAGTACGACAGTGTCACCTATCAGAACTACGATATACAAATGAGCCAATTCACAGGTCCCTTGTCTTGCTATATGTACTGTCCGTTGTACATCTAGAAAACACTAGAAAAGTCTATTTGCTTCTATTACTAATATCTACATTATTTATAAATACAATT
>JAAAKQ030140831.1:0-13293 GCA_010016005.3 Zanna intricata
ATTACATAATTTGTGAATAGAATATATCATTACAATTTTATATATACACTGCTTTGATTAATTTTGCATTATGTTTTGGTTCAAAATAGCTTACTATTACCTACTCCCAACATTTATTTTATATAAAGCATATTAGAGATGGAACATTGTAATATGAATAGAAATTTGCTTATTGTGATGATTCACTGAAGAGTAGAAACAAAATTAATTTAAAGAAAATAATATTAAACAACAAACAAAATAAATAAACAAGTTATAATAAAAATGTATGTTCCCATTTTAAGCAAATCATAGAAAACTATATAAACTGCTGCTTAAATGTAATTTAATCATAAAATTACTTTTAAATTATGTTTTAGTTCTTAGCATTGCAAAGCATATTATATTGTAACATAGTCTTAATACTTCTATAAGCTACTGAATGAAATATTAAGCTACTAGGGTTACCCAGAAGCAAAGTATTCACTGTAGCAAACAATAGTTAATTATTGCCTACAACTATAATGTTTATGGACTGTGGTTCAAGCAATAATGGAGTGTACTAGACTCAATTTTTCAAGTAATACTAATAATTAGAATCTAAAAATATCTTTTCAAGTTTGTCAAATAAATACAGTACACTAATTTTATAGACACTAAATCAGAAGTACAACTCTAATCAATAAATGATTTCAATACGATTACTACAAATGGAATCAATTCTAGTTTTAAAATTCCCATTATCATCAAAATAATTAATAAAATAACCAAACATTTTATGAGTGTGGAAATAAAGGTCTATAATCTAAACTTACTTACAATGTAATTTACAGAACTGTTTTGTTGAAATTATATAACCTTCCACCACGGTTTTCTGCAAATTGTAAGTAAAACATCTACTGAGGTTTAAAAAAGTTCTTAATGAAATAATGAAAAGCGCAACAATTTTATTTCACAACTTTAACTTTTATTTTGACATTACATTCCACTATAATAAAACATCATGATATCAACAGAAAATAGCAATCTGCTGAATTTTTTAAAAGAAAACTATTCATTGCTACTACTGCTTTCATTCCTGATTTCCAATCTTCTGATTCAATTTATTAAATTAACATCAATTTACTAAACTAATCAAAACCAAGATGGGTGCAAAACAAATAATTTGAGTTTAAAAACAATGTGAAAACTTATGAACATTATCTTCTCCAAAGTTCACTGCATACCTAATTGATTTGCACAATTCATATTTTTCAGGCAAGAAGAAATTAGAGAATGTTGTTTTTTTCACAGGTATTTAGACTCTTATAATGTGACAGCATTAAGTATGAATGATATGATTAAATATGACACAAATATACATACCTAAGATGTGTTTTTTTCCTTTCCTATGCACTACAACCATATTAAGGGTATCGAATATGGGTCGGTGAGTGCATATTAAACAAGTTAATCTAGAAAAAAAAAAGCAACTAAGTTATTTTGTTATTTATCCATGCTCAATGAATTAGTTCATTAATATGTTATGTAAAATATATAAATAATAAAAGGAAAGAATAAAAAAGCCTTCCTTGTACAAAACTTATTTAACTCGAACATAAACAATTTTTTGTTTGTTTATTATCATATTCAAAGCAGTAAAAAGAAACTGAGTAATAAACTGCAAAAAGAGAAAAGTGATACTATAATATTTTCATTGTGATAACGAAAATAAGAGTTTCTTGATTAATAAATGTCCCAAAATTGTCATGCAATACCATGTTTCATAACATTGTTAAAAGCAACCATACTCAACATTTTTTTGTTTTGGACAGTTCCATTTGTTTGCTATGTAATGCGGGCTGCAACTTGTACAATATGGAAATATTACAATATACAAAATGGTCAGATAAGTTAAGACCATAGCAAATTTAATCAAAATAATTATATTATAATAAAATAAAGTTTAAATATTTCAAACAATTTGTATTTAAGTATTTATGCAATTTTTGATAAAGAAATAAACTTTCAACAATTTAAAATAAATCAAGTTTACAATTTCTACATGGTTCTCTAAATTACATCAAATCATGGATTGGTAAGCTGGTTTCTATAAATGTTCTTCACAAATTTCAATTTAGAATAGGATGTTTTGCAAAGATATGTTGATGTTTTTTTTCTTTGTTTAACCTCCGGAACCACTGTTAAGGTATATCTTCAGAGGACGAGATGAATGAATTGTAGTGTGTGTGAAAAACGCCATGCCTGACCAGGATTTGAACCCGGGAACTCCGGATGAAAGGCTGAGACGCTACCACTCCGCCACAGAGGCCGGCAAATGTTGATGTGAACAACATGTGTAATATTTGTAGTCTTATATTTTTCAGGCACTAATTTCCAAAATTTTATATACTCTTCCTCCCTTTTTTCTTTAAAACTAACCTTCAGACTCATATCATTTCTAAATTCCATGAATTCGCCAAACGGCCTTCCATAATCATATCCAAATGTAGTTAGGTATGTAAGAGTTGTTGTTTCTAAGTGCCAGAATTTTCTATTGCAAGATACAGTTTTTAATACTTCTTACATCTTAAAATCTGTGATAAATTCCTTTGAAAAAGCAGTTAAATAACTTTTTTCATCTTGTAAACCAAGATTTAAATCACAAAGTTTGTCTGTAATGTTGCATAGAAATGCTACAAGACACCCACTGACAATTAATGTCAAGCTCACTGTAAATTTTTTTGGTTTTTTGTAAAAATAATCTCATGATGTAAAGAAAAAAACAGATTCAGAACTTTTCCTCCACTTATTCATCATACAGAAATATAAAAAAGTGCTTTGTCATAATTACTGTTAACTTGTTCAATAAGATTTTAAAATTTTCTGTAGTTTAATCTCTGGCTTGAATTGGATATAATTTACTATGTCAATAACTGTTTTCATTACCACATCTACTTCTTTAATAGATTTATGTGCTGCTAAGTTTTCTTAGTGAATTAAACAGTGAAATTATAAAAGAACTGTTAAAATGTATTTCTTTTTTGTTAGGGAAACAAATCCCTTTTGAGACCCGACCATTGAAGGGCATCGCTCAATGGAAATGGAAACCAATTTTTTTATTTAAATAGTATTTTTCTCCAGAAATATACTAATATTTTTTAGAAATCATTACCTCTGGTTTGATAATTATTCAACAAAAAAAAAATTTTACTGAATTAAATTCATTGAGCACAGTTGACGCTAGAATCAATAACCAAGCTAAAATATTTATAATTTTCCATACCTTTTATGATGTGATCAAAAATATGTTTCACAATTAATTTAATGTTGGTAGAATTTGAGAGTTGTTGTTTCTTAATCTCTAATATTATTTGATCTTTATTATTAAATTTATCAAATAATATGCTGGAAACAGTTGTAAAACACTTCTTCAAAAGCTCTGCTTTCGGAAGTTATTGAGGATTGTTAAATTATAGTTTTGTTTTAAAAATAACATATATCAAAAAAAATTTTTCTTAATATATTCTTTTTGAAATAATAGTAAACAAAATTTAATAACATAAAATAATAAATTGTCTCTCACGTAAATAGATTCACCTTCATTCAAAATAAAAAAAATAATAGATCTTTAAAGTAGAAATACTGCCTTTTTATAATTACTGGAAAACTGGCAAAGAAAGTGTCTCCCCTCCAGTTCTATACAAACAGCCAAGTGGCTCCCCTGTCTGTGTATCATCTACTGATGGCTAATGTCAATTTCAAATTTTTAAAAACTTAACATTCATAACTTTGCAATTGGACTGCATAGCATAGTTTGTTTGGTGGGCCGTTTGTTGAGTATTATAGCATAGCATAGTTTGTTGAGTACTGCTGGTTTAAAGGTTTCTGTGTCCATTTTTGATAAAAGAGCAGATGCAGCTTTGCTGTTAAATGATGATTATTAATGGATCTCATTTACAATAGAATGACCAGAGATTTATGATTTATCAGGTAAATAGTAATTGTAAAATTAGACAATTAGTGTTCCTACTGGCAGATATCACTTTGGTAAATCTATCTGAAAGCATATACAATTTGAAAAAATTCTTAACTGCTAGAAAAAAGAAATAAAGGTGCTGTATTGATAATATCTATAAATTCATGTTATGTTATACAAGCGTCATTCAATAATTAAACAGACAAACACTGTACAGCAAAAATGGTTTATTAAACAAACAATATTTTTCTACTTTTTCACATAACCCCACCAACTTCTCCGCACTTGCCCAATCTTTTTATGAGTCTTTTAACCCCTCTGTGGAGAATCCTTTACTTTGATCTCGAAGCTAGTTTTGTAGTTTTTTTACCTCTTCATTGTCATTGAACTTGATGCAATGGAAAGCTTTTTTCATCGGACTAAACAGATAATGATCCAAAGGGGCAAGGTCAGGGCTATAAGGATGATGAGGTAGGATCTCCCAACCCATTTTACCAATAGTTTTCAGCATCAGTTGTGCCATATGAGGTCGAGTATTGTCTTGAAGAAGCTCGCATTTCCTCCGCCATTCCAGATATTTCCTCTTCAATGCAGGCTTGACTTTGTTCTCAATCATCGCTAAGTAGTATAGGCTGTCAATAGTGAATTTTGCTCCTCCAAATAATCACAGAAAATTGGACCATGGGCATTCCAAAAGATGGTTAACATGACCTTATCACCTGATGGTTGCATTTTGAATTTCTTACAGACAGGCGATTCAAGGCATTTCCACTGCATGCTTGGCTCTTGGACTTCACATGAGTTGAGACTCATGTGAAGTCCATATGGTGAGCCATATGTTAAAATCCTGTTCATAAATGTATCACCTTGCATCGTTATTGAAATGATTTTTGAGTTTGGTCCAAATGTGAAATCTCTCAGCTTTATGATGAATGGTAGGCATTCTGGGAATCCATCTTTCACAAGTCTTAGGGAAGTTCAGTTAGTTTTGAATGATGGAATGAGTTTTGCCAACAATTACTCAACATTTTTCAGCAATTAGTTCAACTGCTAAGTCATCAGTCTTCTTAATTAAGTGAACCAATACAAGAATCTAACGCAAATCTAACATACAAAAGTTCCAATTGCCTAAATTACGCAGTTTTTTTCACTAAAAATGTTTAATTATTGAATGACTTTTGTAATAATCTCAAAGTTATTACATGCAGAGATTGCCTAAGGATGACCTCTGCTATTAATTGAAATGGAATACAAATTATGATACTGACAGGTGGGTACTGAATTATATGGTTATTTTATCTTAAGCGTTTTGACTGCCACCTTCCAAATGTAGACACTCTGGTGTCTATGTGTCAGCTCAGTAATGTTATGGATTTTTACATTATATTTATAATGTTCTACCATTCAACTGGGATCCAGCAAGAGTGATTATCTGAACACAGTGAAATTCCTATTTTATTACTTAATTATTCGTTTGAATGGGAAGTCTCTTTTTGCAGTATGATATTTGATTTGTTCAGATTTTCTATACAATTTAGCTAATAAAAGTGTTTCTAAGTTTTATCAGAAAATGTGTTGTAAATTTGTGAATATGTATGGTGTAGCATTGTTACTAAAAAATAAAAATTAAATGAACCTATTGGAAGGATATGAATTAGTCAAAGTATCATTTTCTTGTAAGAATAATAATTTAAACAAACTTCCCAAAGAAGTAATGTGTGAGTTTAATGTAACAATTTTTTACTTCTATGGTTTAGCAATTATCACTGTCTGTATGCAATTACAAATATACTTGTATAATAACAAGCAGATGCTCTCCTGCTAGTGTATATTTTTTTTATCTCTATACATCATAAAATGGATGGTTAGTATGTAACCTAGAATCTATAAAGTGCCATAGAAAAATGTGGAAAAATGAAAGATAACTCATTCTGATATGATATCAAAATAATAATACACATGAATGAATAATATTTTTTACTATTCTATTCGCAATATAAATGAAACTTTTTTCCTATCATTAAGCATCTAAGGAGCTGCTGGAACCATCGTTACGCATGCCATCTTCAGTGCCGTAAAGGGTAGCTCCTCAGTGCCATGGCAGTAGATTAATCTACCACTCCCCAAGTTTAGAGACTTTGGAAAGGACCCCCCCCCTGACTCATCAAAGCATTCCGACCCTCCGCTTGTGGAATGCTGAAAAGTCCCTCCTCAGAGAAGATACATACCCTCCCTGTCCCTACACCTAACCTACCAGGGGTCATGTATGCATTGTGCGCACCCGACCTCCCTCCATGTAGGACCTGAACGAAGGCATACTCAGCAACTGGGCTGTCTCCCTGATCCTGCATGTTGCCACAATTTGACCCAGCGCTCAAAATGTTTTTGCGCCTCACCCCGTTTATTATAATTTCTTTTTCTTCACATACAACAGAAATACAAATAAAAATAACACGCTATAAATCATACTTTTTTTTTTTTTTAATGAATGATTTATTTACAAAGATTATAAACTAAGTTACTCAGTTCAGCCTGAGTACTCCATGGTGGGAGGGGGGGAGTGACGCCACATTGCCAATCACGATCAATCCAGTCCCCATGCTACTGCCTTTTGCATTTTGGTCTGGAGGATGCCCCCGACCAAGATGGACACCTCCTCCCATTGAGCATTCCTCTGGAACATATAGTCTACCGTGTTCTACGGGGTCAGCCAGTCTAGAACCTGGAGCCTGTGCTGTTCAGAAACGAATTAACTTAAAATAATTTAAACTAATACTCACATCTAGAGTAACGCAAGTAGGTAAACAATATTATTTGTTTTCTGATTTGATGTATAAAGATTTTCGAGTTCTTAATCTAGAATAAGCAACATATAGTTGCTCACTATGTAAAAAACATGGATTCGCTAAATTTGATCCCGCTACATGCAGCAACTGCACTTGAGCTTTGTTGATTGTAATCATGAAAGCCAAACGCACAGGAAATTGTAGCCGTTTGAATGTGAAGGGCAACTCTGTGGGACTCATTGAAATGTGTGAAATCAGCACATGCTCTCCTTTATCATTTGCCATTAACTATTGTTGCTTCACTTAAAATCGGCATCAGTTTTTTAATGAAAAGTCTGGTTCTGTTACATAACTTTGGCATGTTCAGATTCCGAAGGAGCAGTACTGGTGAGTCACATTTCAAAGTAAGTTTGTGTGGTGGGATCCCAGGTGGCTCAAATGAATTGAGAAATTCAACTGGATAATTAATAGCATCATCCTCTTCTGTAACTGTATCAATAGATTTGTATTCCGTATCTGCACCAGGAATTTTCAATTGAATCTTATTATTAATTCAATTGACATCATCATTCTTTGGAACTAAAATAGCACGCTCAAAAAGCCAATCATGATTACTGAAGTTGTTGGTGATGTTCAGGAAAACCTTCTTTTCAAGATCTTCTACTGATGACTGAAGTTGACAGAAGTTCTGTGGGAACGATATCTCTTGTGTTGAAGAATCAACCGGAAGTTGCCTTCATCCATATCCAAAAGTTGCTTGGCAAATGTTTGTACAGAATCGTCTAAGTAAATGTATACGCATATTGTTCGACAGTGTAATTTTCTTCATGTGTCTCCAGAGGACCAAATGCTTTAGGCACACGTTCAGCTCGTCTGATGGTGTTGATCTTGGAATGACCGGCAAAGTTTGACAGAAATCAGCAGTGAGCAGTATCGTAGCTCCACTCGTTGGATGTTGATCGTCTTGGAAATATTGCAGAGTACGATCAAGTGTCTCAAGTTCTTTTTATGGGCTATAGTACGTTCATCCGAAATAATGAGTTGGCATGTTTTCAATTCAGTTGCCATTTCAAATGTTTTTCCACTGTTCAAAGCAAATATGCAGCTAGATTTAAATTCAATGGCAGCTTGAGAGCTGAATATGCTGTGCTGTCCTCCTTCGAGTAGCATTGCTGCAATCCCCCATGATGCCACAACCAGAGCGATCTCATGAGTCATAATCACTATTTGTTATTATTGAACTTACTTACCAATTACTAATCATAATCACAATCAAAAAAGCTCAAGGCAGTCGCTGCATGTTGCCGGATTAAATTTGGTAAATCGATGTTTTTCTTATGGTCAACGATAAGTTGTTTGCTCCAGAGTAGTTACTCCAAAAACTCTTTAAATTTATACAATAAATCAGAAAACAAAAAATATTGTTTTGGGTATCAATTTCTACCAATAAAAAATAATGAAATCTTATCAGTATTAGTTACCTTTCATTTATCCACATTTTTCTACAAGACTTTATAGATTCTAGGTTACATTCAAACCATCAATTTTAAGATATGTAGTAAAGATAAAATAAATATTTACTGGCAGGACAACATCTGCCGGGTTCTGCTAGTTTGTTGCTTCGGGTCAGTCTGTTATCTAGAATTTATAAAGCATTGTAGAAAAATTATTTTGTTTTGTCAGTTTAGATGTGGCGAATATATTCTCCATGTTCAAATATATATGCACACCAATTTTCATGGCGATCGGTAGAACAGTATGGAAAATAATGCGCTGCAGCAACATCTAGTAGCAAATTATAGCAAAATGTATAGCGTGAAAATATTCTTTGTAATCAAATATCTATGTACATTACTTTTCATGGTGATCAATTGAATGGTATAGAGTTGATGCGCTGCAGCACTATCTGGGGGCAAGTTGAAGTAAAATAGATTGAGAATATTAGTAAAAACCTTCTCCATGAAAAACACTTAATGTGCCAAGTTTGGCGATGTTCGATCAAATTGGAGTTTAGCGATCTCATATATACAAACATCCATTTTTATATATACAGAAGATTGTTAATTTTGCTTTACTATAAAGAAATGTAAAGCCTAGCAATATTGGATTGGCTTTCAAAAACTTTACATCATAAATATAATTTTTTCAGTCATGAAATGAGATGATCAAAGTTTCTTGATCATTCCTAGATATTCATAGTAAGATACATCTGTAAGTACCATTACAGACCTTCAAGTACATAAATGAAATTTCATTTTCTCGGCAATCCCCACAGTCTAACAACAATATTTTATTTTTCCCTTTTATTTCTTCTATTTCCATTTTATTTTTCTCCACCTGAACCCATTTACTATACTATAATTTTCAAAATTAACTGAAAGGAATGTTTGTATTGGTGTGCGGGTTCATCTACACTGTATATTTCTGGGTGCACAAAAACAGATAGTAAATAATTTGTGGTCATTTCTTTTCATTACCAACTAGTTGCTTGAAATAGTTAAAAATATAAATCATTAATAAATATCAGATTTTTCAGAACAATATCAGTCATTAATACAAAGTTATTAACTGAAATTTTTACAGGAATTCTGAAAATGCATCAATGCATAAATGATAAATATTAATTTGTTTTTAATTAATTTTTAGTATTTCTTAATTTACTGAACACTATATATTAATAGATTAAATACAGTAATATATGTAATTTAACCACAATGTGCAGATAAAAATCACATAAGAACACTTACCAAAACAATGGATTTTAAAAAATATGCTCACTCTTAGAAAAAATAATTAAAAAATAGCTACCAAAATAGCTTTGTTAACATTTAAACTCTTGTACCTCTAATGGAATGAATTAATCCTGAGCAATGCTGTTCTTAATTGATTTGGTCAACATCAATCAGTAATTCATTATTTCAGAAATATCTTTTTTATTTACAAAAGAAAAATTCAATTTTAAGTTTATTAATGTAAAACACTTCTTTAATTTTTTATTTACCATCACATTTATTTTTTTAATTTACTATCACATGGTTTCTACATTAACTTTAGCATCAGTTATAGTAATAATCACCTTTAAGTATAAAATCAAATATATTTGAAAATTTACTGTTGCTATTCTTATTTATTAAAATGCACTGAAACCCTTCTATTAAATGACTCTTAAATATATATACATACATATATAAAATAGGCATCATGCTTTTAAAATAAGGTCCATTTTGAGTTTGTTGCCTGTATACGTGATGTGAACAGATGGAACTTGAATAGCTTAATTATTTCAGTCAATAGTCAGCTGTTGTTTGTTTATATCCACCCTCATGTAATAAGTACTACAGATCATGATCCTGTGAAGTACGAAGTACAAGGAGTTACCTAATTTTTTATGGCATAAAAACAATTCTGTGGCTGAAATCCATAGATAAATTTGTGATATTTATGGGCTGAATATTAGAGAGGTGATAGAGTAAGGCACTGGGCCATTCATTTTGAGAAGGGTGAACAATTATTCATGATGAAGAATGTAGTGGGTGACTGCTGATGTTAAAGGATGATTTGATTGAAAAAGTTGACGAAAAAATTTTGGGAAAGCTGCGCAGCACCATATCACAATGATCTTTGATGTTTCATGTCTTATGAAGTGCTACGATTTATTATTATTGTTACCTTTCTGTAAATATTTTGTCTTTATTTATACACACATTTTTTACATATTTATTATTTATTTTTACATATTTTTATACTACTGTTGTAACCATTATGGGTAATGATATTTCTATGTAATCAATCTACTTTCATTATTATTAGTAAATAACTGCTTTAAATATTTTTGTATGTATCCAACGCTAATTTGATGTTACATTGCATTATTACTACAAATTAGAACAGAATATTACTACATACACTTCTTTAAATGTTTTTGTTTAAATTTTTATTTTGTTTAAAGTAACACAATCGATTGCAGAAGTGCATAATCTATCGCAGCAGCAGGATATGCTAGAGTTCACTAGTACTAACAATCAGGAGAAAATTCAATATCCAATCAGAAGAAAGTGAGCATGTCACCAATGCCGTTTATTTCAAACTATCTGAATAATCAGGTTTTCATACTATTTAACAAATATTTATTAAAAATTATAAACAGTGAAGAAAAATAATTGGTTTTAGACATGATTTTCTAAATATATATTTTTATATATTTGACAAAAACTATAAAAAATTGATACATTTTTTAATGACTTTTTTTAAGTGTGAATGGTCATAAGATGAGGTGGTTGAAACACGAGAGGTATACAATATTTTAAAAATTATGTAAATAAATTTCTGACATTAAAGCATTTAATGGGAGCCCCTTGGTTATACCTTTAGTCTGAAAATTTGCCTCCAAATTTTTTTTATTGCACTTTTCATAAATATAACTCATAATAAAAAAAAAATTATACGGTATAATTTTACATCTGAAGATGTAAAATAATGTACAAAACATTATTTTACATCTTCTCTATAGTAAGTGGGAGTGTGTGAACATATACAGTTCATTACCTTCCATTGCTTAAAAGTTTCACTTCATCTTCAGGTATATGACTTCCAAGCAGCTCTCTTGTGTTTTTGTCCTAAGAGAAAATGACATATAAAACTTGCTTTAATAAATAATCTATTACATATGTGATATAATAAAACAATAAGTAAAAAATATTATAATAATATAACTTGTATTACATGGGGATGAATCAAATTTAAATAGTAATTTTTTTACTCTATTGTGGAGTGGGGTTAATAACCTGTGTGTTAGAGAGGGGGAATCATGCTTGGTTAGCTCCTCTGCACTGTCCTGTCATCAGTACAGCCATGAGTGAGCAAAAGGTTCCGTCATCTGTTGTACAATGTAAAATCATAAAATTTTGAACTAATGAAGGCGTTAAACCCACAAACCTTTTAACTCATTTAAAGGTACAGTTTGGGGAATCTATACTTACCGAACCGAATATTATGTGGGCCAGAAAATTTAAGGGTGTGCAATAAAGTGTAGAAAACAAAAGTCATGATCAATACCCAAAGTCAAGTCTCACAGTTGACTTCTGTTCAATTAATTTCCTCCATTATAGCTCTTCAATATATTCTACCCACCTATCAACCTTTTCTTTCATATTTCAAATCAGTATACAATCTTCATTTAACACATTTTTAGATTTTAATTTATGTACCACACTATTCTCCTTTACTTTCCTGTATGTTCCGTCTATTTTACCAATGATCATTTCTCATTCCACTTCTAAACACTTTTCTTTAATCTTCTTTCATTAATTTGCACTTCCTGTTTATGGTATTTCTTAACTATCAACAGTTCCTTTTACCTTTTCATCACTAGCATTCTTATACTTTCTACATTCATCCATCAGCTGCAATATATCCTCTGATATCCAAGGTTTTCTACCAGTTCTCTTTGTTCCGCCTAAGTTCGCTTCTGCTGATTTAAGAATTTCCTTTTTGACACTATCTCAGTCTTCTATATTTTCTACCTTATCCTTTTTATCAGATCGCTTGTGAAGTCCTCCTCAAAATTCTTTTTTACATCCTCTTTCTCAAGCTTCTCCAAATTCCAATACATCTGATGCCTTTTCTTCAGGTTTTTAAACCCCAATCTACATTTTATTGTCATTAAATTAGAGTCGCTATCAATGTCTCCTCCAGGACATGCTATGCAATCAAGGAGTTGATTTCTAAATCTCTGTTTAACCATGATATAATCTGATACCTTGCAGTATCACCAGGTTTTTCTATGTGTATATTCTCCTATTAAGATTTTTAAACTGAGTGTTGGCAATTATTACTTTATACTCTGTGTAAAACTCAATAAGTCGGTTCCCTCTTTCATTCCTTTTGCCCAGCCCATATTCACAAACAATATTTCCTTCCTTGCCTTTTCCGATGCTTGCATTCCAATCTCCAACTATTATTAAATTTTCATTGCCTTTTATGTGTTCAATTGCTTTGTCAATTTATTCATATACACACTCGACCTAATCATCACCATCATGGGCACTTGTAGGCATATAGATGTTGTTGACTTAGCTTATGATTTTATCCTTATAACAAAGATTCTATCACTAAGCTGTTTGAAATATTCTACTCTCTCCCCTATCTTCTTGTTCATTATGAAACTCCTGCTTGCCCTTTATTTGTTGCCAAGTTAGTTATTCTAAAATCATCTGACCAAAAGTTGTTTTCCTCTTCCCGCTGAACTTCACTAATTCCCACTACATCTACATTTAACCTATTCATTTCCCTAATAAAATTTCCTAACCTACCAACTTTTTTTTTAAACTTCTAACATTCCACACTCTTCAACTTGTAGAATGTTGTTTTTTAATTTTCTGGAGATCCCTTCCTTAGTAGACCCCACCCGGAGATCTGTAAAGGGGGCTAGTTTACCTCCGAAATCTTTTATCAAGGAAAGCGCCTCCATCTTTGTTTTATGAAAATGCAGAGGGAAAAAAACACAGCTGTAGTTTTCCATTGCTTTCAGCTGCGCAGTACTAAAAGATTGATTGATGTTACTATGGCCGT
>JAAAKQ030140831.1:13393-23890 GCA_010016005.3 Zanna intricata
GAAAAAAACACAGCTGTAGTTTTCCATTGCTTTCAGCTGCGCAGTACTAAAAGATTGATTGATGTTACTATGGCCGTTTAAGTCCTCCTGACCTACACCCTTAATAACTATTGAAAAGAGCTGTTGCCCTCTTTCAGGAATCATTCCTTAGTCTGACTCAACAGATACCTCTCTGATATGGTTGCACCTGTGGTCCAGCTACTCTGTATCACTAAGTATGCAAGCCCCCTCATTATCGGCAAGGTCTCATGCTTCATAGAAGGAGGCCTCAGGTTTATTTTTTAATAAATCTATAAAGTGAAATGAGAGTTACTTGGTTAATGATATTATTAGAAAGGAGGATCATGATGTGTTACAGCTACTACTATACCAGTCTTAGTTAAATATAATTATACTATTTTGGGCCAACATAAAATCTGTATTGCAAAAATTTATTTAACATTCAATTTTTGGATGTATAAAAACATATGCGTTGAAACATGTGAAAAGTTACTTTGAACATAAATAACTGAGCCAGGAACCAATAACAGATGGATTGCTTTGACTCTGTTATCCATTGTAATTAAATGAGCAGCATATAAAACAGTTTGGAGCATGGCGTACTAGTTAATTTGTAAGCACTACTGGTAAGTTTTAATTACATTCTCTTAGTTTTGTTAAATCTCAAAAATTCAATTTTTCTTGTACGAGTTATCAGTATACAGAATTTATTTGAAAGGAATTAAATTTCACAAACTTAAATTTAATAGTATAATACAAAATAACTTATTAACAAAGAAAAAAGCAACATAATTTACATCATAATTAAATATAATATATAACTGTGTAAAGTATATAAAATTTATAATAATTTCAAATAAACGACAAATAGATAAACAGTTTTGTGATAATTAAGACTTAGGTAAATAAATTTTTTTTGTCATAAATAATACAGCATTATGGAGAATGAGTGTCATCGTAGCTGCTGACCACTCTGCGAATAGTATTAAATTATGAATACCGCATAAATAACAAAAAAAAAGCGAGTAAGATAATACATAAAATACAATTACCATATTATTTATACGGCAAAATAATACAAACAAGCATTCGCCAATCGTTCATACATTAACAATCCATATCATTAATAACAAAAATATGATAGGATCTGAACTTACATTTAACTCAGTTCTTAGAACACTGCAATCTCTCACTATAAGTGACATTTTTTTCAAAAGTTTTCCCAAAAAGAAAATCTAACCAGCAATAGGTTATAACTTCGCAACTACACAAAAAAACACACAACTTCGCTGAATTAAGATGTTTGGCAACATATCTCAAAGTAAACCTGCTTCTATATCAATTTTAAATCATGTTTTGCCACGAAGAACTACAAATATTCACTGTAAATAAACAACACTCATAGTCAGTGATACTTATGCAAAAATTCAGTTCAACTAATAACAGCATACATAACCTTAAAATTTTAATTCCTTATAAACAACACTAATATCAACCAAAGAGATTATAAAATAGAAGAACTTCTCTGCATATTCTACTCTTTTTTCTGTTCAGTCTTCGGAATCACCGTTAAAGTATTACTTCAGAGGATGAGTGGGGATGATATATATGAATGTAAATGAAGTGTAGTCTTATACAGTCTCAGGTCGAAATTTCTGAGATATATCGTTAATTGAAACCAAACTACCAAAGATCAGTCCCAAAGATTAATCCCGGTCAGGCATGACATTTTCACACATGCTACAAATTATTTCATTCATCTCTGATGAAATATCTAATGGTGGTCCCAGAGATAAAAGAGAAAAAACTACTACCGTTGTCCACGATCTAGTACTCAAATCTCCACATATTCTAAACCAGTATTTCTGAACCTGTTTAGCACTAAGACTGTCAGAAAGTAAAAAAAATATAATGCACATTTCGTGACCCTTCAACCCAGTGAAACCTAATTAAAACTATTTAGCTTCGTTGATAGCGATGGTATGAACACTCATGTATGAAGTGGATAAAAATGAGCAATTTACAGGTCCCAGCTTGATGTGTACGTGCTCCTCGTAATTTTTAATAGTTGACATGACAGCAATATAATATTCGCTGTGATAACAGCGTGTTCAAGCACGCATATGATACGTTCAAACTCGTCATGCTCTCTACAGTATAAAAGAGACGTACGATATTGCAGAAAGTCAGATTCGTAGTACTCATGGGAAATCAGTATCCTCAACCAGGGTGGGGTAGCCACCGTTGTTTCCCAGGGGGCAGTACTCGGTATTTTCGCGTTTTTATATACTGTCCACACCAATGTTATGCCACTTTTGGAAGATATCAGCACGGCTCTATACGCTGAAGACACGCCATATTATTCTGAATCCTGAAACGTAGATTACGTGCTTGATAGACTTCAACCGCAGCTGGATTTAATGGACCCGTGGCTTGATATGTAGAGGATCAGGGATAAAAAGTCCGTGTCAGTGGTTTACACATAAGCAACGCGCTCCGGCCGACATCTGGAAATCGCAAGGGATAAAATCCCCTTTGGGACGAAAATTAAATATGTGGGAGTAGTCCTGGAAAAAAGGCTTACCTTAGGAGAATATGTGAAGCAAGTGACGTAGAGGTTAAAGGCCGCCAGGGTTTCTCTAGACGCAGTACTTAACAGTATCGGTCCCATTCCACTGACGACTAAAATACTCATAGATATGTCAGATATGAAGACTATAAGTCTTACCAATTCTGACATATGATTACACGGCATGGGGAGGGATTTTGTTCAACTCCTCACTTCAGAAAAAGCTGGAGGCTGTCCAAAACATGGCGTTGAGTACAATATTTGGAGCATCATGGTTCGTTAGCAACGTCACACCGTTATATTGCGGTTGTAAAAACGTATCGAAAGTGGGTGTGGCGGAGGCACGCAGAATGTTTGGGAGAATGGCCGTGTCCCAGCATCGTCATCTCAAAGACATCTGCTGAGAGGACCTATACCACAAGTATATGGAGAATGCCTCATGTTGTGTTTGACAAACCACTCTGAAAGGATGGTTCGAGAAGCGAGTATAATAAATCAGGCAGGGATCCTCTATATTGGGTGATCTAAAAGGGAAAATCTCGTTACTTATTGTGGCCCCAAAAGAGCCATAAAAATAACAATTGTATACTTTTAAGAATTTTTTTTTAATCCTGGCCTTTTAATTAGTGTGAGCATACTGTGGAGCCGAGAAGCAGCGGCGGTTTGACTTTGTTCACGTTTAGTGCGATCCGCGAAAAGTTTTTCCTTCAAAATTCCAAATTTTAGTTTTTAAATTGATTGCTGAAGTGCAAATTTAAAGTTGGAATCTAACTTTAATTCTGAAATAGTCTTTTAACCATAACCAACTTTGACCCAACCCACATTAAATGGCCCTTTTCAGGGCCATTAAAGCCAGGGTTCGGCTCTGATTCTGAAAACTTTGAACTTTAAAATTAATAAGAAACATTTACCCATTCTTGGTACTGAAAAGAGACATTAAAATTATTCAAAATGGATTGCAACTTATAACTAAGAAAAAAGCCGTTTTTGTAATCAGATTACTCTGTACAATTTAGCCTTAAAAATGTGTTTTTTTTGTTTTGTTTTGTTTTTTTTTTCCAGTACAGAAATATATATATATAACGCCGCATTCCTGAGACGATTCAGCCTGTCTGCTTTGTAAGTGAAAGATAGTCTTATAGTAGTATAAGAATATTTTTTTTAGTATTTATACTCATTTAAAAAAAAAAAAAATTTGCATAATAGAATTACATCAAGAGATTAAGATAGTAAATTGAAGTCGGAGTCCGACTTCGATTTTGAGAACCTTGGCCGTTTTAAAATTATTAAACCCCGACCCAACCGTAGCCCTGAAAAGGATCATTAAACGTTACATTCTCATCATGACAGGCTACATTCTTGCACTGCAAAGCTCATTCCACTTCCAAATTCCACATTCTTCCACTTCCAAAGGTTGTCATCATAAGTCCCCCTTTAAACTTGAGGATAAGGTTCTTTTGTTCCTGTTTCTGTCTGTTTCAAGTTTGTTGTTACAGGTGATGAAAAAAAATGACGGCGGCTTTGTGGGTCCCTCCAAATCCTATCCAGATACACGTGTGTCTGGGTGATTTTAAAGTCAAGATTTTCAAAAAAATATTATTTATTTGAGCTACTTATTTCATGAAATTATTAAACAAAACAAGGTAATCCCCGCCCCCCAATACTCGCGAACATGAAGTTTTTATGTAATGTTTTAAGGGACAAACATTCTTTTCAACCTCATAAAGAGAAAGAGCAACAAATGAGGAAAAAAAGCCCAAAAGCCACCAGCCGGAAGAGAGAAGAGGCCTGCACTTTCCCCCATGATGCTCCTTTCCAGGCCACTGGACAATACAAGGATTACTGTCTATAACTTATTTACTGCTGGTGTATGGAAAGGCATGCTTAAGAAGAAAAGAAAAACGGAGAATGATAAAGTTGTCTGCCAACACAGACTGGAGTCCATACAACCAATCCCTTAGATACAGCAGCAAAGACAGCCAGAGGGAATGAAGTCCCCTAACTTCAACTCACCAAATACCCATCATCCTTTCCAAAACTTAAAATTTTATACCAGTGGGCACAAGCAACTCCCTTTGAAGAAGGTACCGCATTGCCTACTTCAAACACCAGGGTTTCGGGAAGCCATATTCCTGTTAGGCCGATAGGACTTCAGGGTACAGATTGAATGGGAATCATGCCAAGAGAATGAAGCACATATGCACCTAGTCTCCTACTGGAAGAGACCGGAATGCAAATAACAATTCTTTCCATAAATAAAATACAAAAATTTATAATTGCCTCTAAATAAATAATGACCCACTCCATAAATGAAAGACACAACAGCAAAAATTGCTCCTTTGTCCAGATTCTGCGATTAGTAGGAAGATAATAAACTCTCCCGCTATTTGCATTCCAATCTGCTCCAGAAAGTCATTTTAGTTTCAAATGCAAAGCGTTCATCTAGTGCCTTTATTGAAGTTAAAACATAGTTTAATTGAAAATAATAATAATTGAAGTTTTGAGCTTTTAGTGTGCGATCAAACGGTATAACTGTTTTTTTTTCAGTTAAGATTCTAATGTAAAATGGATAAATTTGAGAAAAAATGCAGTGAGCCAATTACATTCAGAAAATCAATTACTAAAAAGATAAGTTTGTTCAATGACAATTCAGACATAGTTTATGTTTTCCACAAATTGTGGAAGCTCTTTTATTAGATAATCAAATGATTAGTGCCTTTTTCTTAAATTTCTAACTTTGTCTTCATAAACAAAATTCTTAGTAATTTTAATTTTTTCAGCTCTGTGATTTATAACTGCATTAGTGTAAATAATCTATTTACAGTATTATCTATTAAATGAGAATAGAAAAGAATTAACTCTCTTAGAAAATTTAGAAAAACTTGTTACCACTTTTAATAAACATACATTAGAAGTTTATTATTGTTTACTAATTTAATGTTTGATTTTTCCATTCTATTATAAATTAATTCAGTAATTTTTTAACAAACTCAATTATGTCACACTAATCACAGTCTATCATTACTATTATTATATAAAATACATTATTTTTAACCAAATAAGATTTTAAAAATAACAATTGCAATTATGAAAATAAATTAAAAAGATAAATAACTTATTTTTTATAGTTGTTCAATGTTTGTTATATTTTCTCTGTACTTATGTTTGCTTTCACTGAAAACAGTTAAACCACTAGTTTGATAGTAGGATTATTAATAAGTTCAGTTATTTAACCAGAGCAGAGTATTTTTCAGTTTTTGATATTCTGGTTCACCACTTAGCGTGCAGTCTTTGAACATGATTTTGAGGATATGATTCTTTTAGCAAACTTATTTGTGATCATATTTGTTTACACCATTTATTCAGATATTTATAAAGAAGATGGATTTTAATAAATGCAATGCAACAATTTTAACATTTTCAGTCTTTATAAATTGATTAGCTTCGCTTACCATCTGTTGTATTCTGGACTTCTTTATACCAATGACCACTTCTTCATTTTTCTTCCTTGTATGAAGTAAAGGAATTATTCTGATTGCAAACAATTTTGATTTTCAGATTTCAATGGCAATATCCATTTTGATCATTTCTGAATTCATTTTGGCATGATGTCTGTATGTATGTACCATATCTTGCATAATTTAAAAACAATTAGCGGCAGGATATTTAAATTTTGTATTTAGTACTGCTGTAATATCTAGTTGTGCACCTCCCCCCCATTTGATTGCAACGGACTGAACCGAAAATGTCCCAAAAGGCCAAAAATCCCCAAAAATTTGGATTTTGGACTTTCTCTTAACTGGAATAATAAGCCCTCATTGAACTTTTCAATGATATTTCTTAAGTGGTACTTGTTTCCATTACTTCCGGAGTTATAACCAAATAAAATTTTAATTAATGAAATATTTGGATCTTACAAGGGAAAGCACATCGGTTTAAATCAATCTTCACCTCCTCTTTTTCTTTTTTTCTTTAATTTATTATTTTCTTTTAATTTGAATATATTGATTTATTAATCATGATAAATCATTGATTAATCATGAGTGTAAAAAAAATTTACAGTAAATAATAATTCAATAATAACAATTAAAAAATATTGAAAAAAAAATCAGAAGTTATTAATGAAATAAAGTTTAATGTACTTTTAAAAATGCATATATGTAATTTAGTAGGCATAATTACATGTAATAAGATTTGGTGAAACATCTGATTATTTAATGTTAATTGAAAATTATAGTTTAGAATTTTGGATTTTCTAGTCTAATTTCGGTTTAATTTTATTTAATTATTCTGGAATTTATGTTTAATTTTATCTACATTAAAGTTAACTACAGAGTGACAGAAAAATGCACCCTCACAAGAACAACATAAACACTGAGGCATAAATGCCTGATCTTTAATAAATTGTAAAAAATTCTATTCTTTTAGTTCATTACTTCTTTGATATTGTCGGATAGTATTTCCCTAAGTCAGAGTTGACCATCATTTTGTTTGTTTTTTGTTGCCAATCGTTTAATCGCTCTTTGGTTTGATATAATTCTTCTTATCTTAATTTGTGTACACGCTCTCTAGTTTTAAATTTTCTCTTAATAAGCAGTATTCATCATCCTCTCTTAATTATTTTGTTTTTTCTTGGTCTTAACATTTTCTTACTCTTTATATTTATCATCTTCTCTTAATCTTTTTATTCTTTCTTTGGTTTTAACATGTTCTTCCTCTTCACATTATTTTCTTGTCGTTTGTTGGGATATATTTATTCATCTATATTTCTTTTTCATTTCTGATTATATACCAAATAATCCAACAATAAAAACTGAATATCTTACACCATAAGAACAAATTAACATTTTTAACCAGTATACAGGAGTTCAATAAACAGAAAATTTTAACTATTATTAACTTTTATTCATACAATACACCAGAAATCTACCTTTGTTAATCAGCAATTCACAAAAATATAAATAATACTGATCTACTGATATGAAAAATAAAAGGAGTTTTACACTATCCTAATGTATTCTAAGATTGTTGAATTAATTGTTGTATAAATATTTATGTTAATGAAAACTAATATTTCAGCAATTGCGTAACTGTCCACTTTATTAAAGAATTGGAGGGTTGTATCTCAGTTTCAAATGAAATAAGTTTAAATGAAGTGCAACAAAAAATGTATGTATGTAAGCGCACAAAGAAGCCATATAGTGTTGTCCACATCAAATTTTTTATGTATGTTGAAAAAATATATTTTCTAATTTTCTTATTTCCTGAAATCTATCTTGTATCCATTTTATCTTTTCTTATTATGCTGCATATTTATTTGCATTTACTTTTATTGAATCCCTTGTGAGGGCTACTGACATTCACAAGTTCCCCACTATTTAGATTCATTCTGAAAATCCAATCTTTTTTGACAATTATGTCCTTAAGAGATTTCTTGATACTCAACCATGTTATTTGAGTGTACCGATTATTTTTTTTTTATCGTTATATTAGGATCCTCTGCTGGTTTAAAGGTGCTCAATATATCTGGTAACTGGAACTATCTGTTGCTAATTGTAAAATGTTCCTCCTTTTAGATAGTTAAGTCCTTGCATTGCTGTTATGCTTGTATTTCACTTCTTGGTAAATACCAAGTAATTAAATTTAATCTCTAATTATGGTAACATCCTGGGTCTTAGTTATTTTCAGATGTTTTTTTTAAAATTAGCATAAAACATGATTTCTAGATCAGAGAATCAAGGGTTGAGCATAGACTTGTTAGATATTTCAAGTTTCTTGGTATAGCTTTAATTTCAGTACTGCTATCTTATTATAGGTAAAAAGTATTTCAAGCACTGAATTAATTACTTTAGATTATTATTGATTTATCCTATGGTACATGGATGTGTGTGTCCAAAATTTCAAAAGTAAACATTCAAACAATTAAGGAAGGATTTCAGTATACTACAAATTGACATCTAGTTTTTCTACCCATTTGACTTCAGGTAGAGTAGCTCAATAAACATCCTATAGATCTCCCTTGTTTGCTCGCTGTAGACAGTACTTAAGTACATGTTCAGCAATTTAGAGTGGTTCACCACTCTTACAACCAGTCGTAGGTGACATATCCCACTTATTCTTATGTTCAGTTGAGTTTGCACCACAATTATATTGGTAGCCTAAGCCCAGCACTTGTGCATGGGCTACCTCTATCTGTTGACAACTATAATTTTCATCCCACGAGATCTGCCTTTGTTGTTTGACTCTAAACCCCCCTGAATAAGCTTTTGGGCCAGTTTCCATGCAGGTTTTTTTTTTGAGATTTCAAGCACTGATTAGTTAATCCACTAATGACCATGTTGGTTGGTGTTACATCATTAGTAATCTTTTTCCAGAGTGGTAAGAGGGCATTCTGGTGCCTGAGATGTGGTAGTGGTATATTAGCAAGTACTGGGAGCCATCCAGTTGGGTAGAGGAGGCAATACCAGTAATTGTTCTCAAGATTTTATTCAACAATATCCACCTTACCAGTAATACTGCTATTGAACCATACATTAACAGAATGCTCAGCCAGAGATTAGACCAGAATAATGGTGATGTTTAAGTATGTCTGCATACATTGCTCAAGTGCTTCCAGCCAGCTTATGAATTGTGTTACCTTGAGTTCTCAATTTTGCAGCAACAGGGGTAATATATTGCTTTAAGTCAGGATTCTGTTATGCATTATGCCAAGAAATTTCAGAGTTGGACTATGTTACTATTCTTTCCTCAAAAATAATACCTTTGGAGAGACCTACTACATCTTTATTGCTTAAATGGAGGCAAATTATCTTTGTTTTAGTTGAGTTAGGTTTCAGACGCCAGTTGAAGTACATACTAAGCAATTTGAGATCCTACTCAATTACTATTTTACACTTCCTGAACATTTTACAATGTGTAGTGAGAGCAACATCATCTGTGACATGAATTAGTTCTAATATGAATTATGTTCTAATATATTATTATTATTCTACATAAATTAGCATAGTTCTAATAGGTGTTATGTGAATTATATTTTGACTGAATTACAAAGTTGAAAGAATACACCCCTGAGGTGACCTATTGGTTAATATTTTTGGCCTAATCGAGTCTCACTAAGATGTATTTTGATCTGTGTATTTGTCAGCATTTCATAGAAGATGATGTTAAACTACTTGTTTACCCCTATTAGTTTATTTAATAGTCTGTATCTCCTAACTCTATCAATACTGAAGTTAAATACAAATGCTGCTCTTGTATTTAAGGTTTTCTGGAATCCTTCAATGCTAGAGGTAGGCACAAATACCTGATCTGCACAATTTCTACCTTCTCTAAAGCCAGCTTGCTCAGCTTTCAGAGCATTGTCATCCAACTTGTGGCATCCTTCAAAGTAATCCCCACTTGACTGTATGACATGCTCCCATCTGTCTTTTCATTTTCTGAAACAGTTCTGGAATTCAGGTTTTGGAATGGTTTTAAGTGCTCTCATCGCATTCTTCTGAACCGGTGCCCTTTGAGTGGAATTTTCAGTTTTGGAAACAGCCAAAAGTCACAGGGGGCTATGTCGGGACTCTACGCAGGCTGGCGAAGTTGCCTAATTTGGTGTTATGCCAAAAATTGTTGCACAATGTTTGATGAATGTGCTGGCGCATTATTGTGATGAAGTCAGTTGCTGGTCACCCAAAAATGTGGTCGTTTTCTCCTCACTGCATTACGCAATCTTCTCAGAACTTGAAGGTATAATTCTTTGTTAATTGACTGAACTGCTAATTTCAGAAACATTTTTAATTTTTTTTTTTTGTTAACTTTGCTTAAAAGTAGATGAACTCATTTTAACAAAAGTTTTATCCCACTGATATGAGTTACAGCAGCACAGGAAGTCTAATGCACTGTTTGATAAAATAAAGATATATATATATATATATATATAT
>JAAAKQ030140832.1:0-13235 GCA_010016005.3 Zanna intricata
GCGAAATCTTTCGCTAGCCGTAACTCGCTAACAAAACGTTTTCAGGCATATGTTTATTGGAAACTTTTTTCTTATTTCTAGATATAGATTCCGTTTCCGAGAGATTGCCGTGCAGTTTTGATACACTCTGTATTTATACAGATATAAAACAAAAATTATTTAAAATTCCCTAAATATGTATTTTGTACTGTTTGACTATTTTCATCCAATTTTAAGAATACAAATGTCCTATTCCTTCATTCGATTTGGTCTGTATTATAACGGTATTGAAATTATTATAATAATACAATATAAAATCTTGTATAAATTATAATGCCGGTAATAATATAAATTTATCATAACGTTTTTCAAATCTTTGTGTAAATAGTAAAACAATGAAAGTTTGGTTTCATTGAACAATGACTTCAAACTCATCCGTCAATATATACTAGTCTCTTTACCACTCCTGATATCAAAAACTTTGTTTTTCAGCGGCTACATACTCGATGCCTAACTTGTCATATTTATATCCCCTTTAAGAGGATACTTTGTTTCTACTATTATTGTACAGAACCATGCCTTTGAGGATCATTAAATACCTAATTTATGATAAAATAAATTTTAATCGTTCTCCCCTTTGATAATTTCATTTTTTATTATTATTTTTTTTATAGCGATAATGAAGGAATTCACTCCCTGCAGGGAGTGCAGGGAGTATGGAGCCCAGTATTGGACCAGGGCATCCACAGCAAACAGGCTTTCTCTCATGTCCCTGTATGTCTCATGTATGCAAGTATGACTCATGTCTTCCCGTATGTATATATATATATATATATATATATATATATATATATATATGTACTTTTTTTTATCGCCATAACGCGCCATTACACCGACTGACTACCCTAGAACTCTTAAACTCACTTACTCCATGTATCCCTCATCCCTAAAACTAATTTAAACCTATCTTACGCCTGAAACCCTCACTGTGTTTTTTTTTTATAACTAAAGGTTCCGGGTATTATATTTACCCTTTCGGCTTTACCGATAACATTAGTACTGAATAAGGGGAGACGGGGTTAACTCCATATACCACCTTGTGCCAGCTGATGTTATCAGATTATCAGGTAATTAATTATACAAATTTTATAAAACAACAGGTAACAAATTCTTCAAACAAGTAATAATGATGTATCGTCGTGCCATCTGGTAGAAGTCAGATCCATAATAATCTAACACGGTAAACAAATATGCATAGCTTGATTAATAATTAGTTCCTAAGTCTATCATAATTCTAGTATTTGGTACATATCCATGCAGTCGTAATTCAGTATTTGTACACTTTTGGTGTTCCGTCACCCCATTCTTGTAACGTTACAGTAGTGCGGTGCGCTTATTTGAATTATTGTCCTCCATACAGTTTCCTCTAATTTTGCTGTGTAATGTTGAGCAGCATATATCAGCACATTCCGTAACAATGAGTATATACATAAAAAAATATAATGAGTATATAAAATCTATACAATAACAAACAATCAATATACAAAATTAGTCACATCATGTGTCAATAATAAAGAATAATCACATATAAGTAATCACATAAATAATACAATTTCCACGCTGCTGCTTCTGTCCTAGTCGGGCGCCCACTATGCAACTTCGCGTTCCTTCAGTTGTAGTATCTTCCGTGCCAGGGTGCTAACTTCTTCCCACTGTCTTCATTCGTGGAGCATGTAATCGACCAGTATTTCCGGGGTGAGCCAAGTCAGGCTGGCTTGCCTCCTCAGCCCCACCCATCTATGGTACTGGAAAAAGGAGTGCTCCATGGTGTCCTCAGTGACAGCGGACATTCCTTCCCAGCTTTCATTCCTTTGCAATGAAAGCAAGTTGGTTCTCTTCTTATGCAAAACCTGAACAGGTATGAACCGAATCCTCCATGGCCCGTCAGGAACAGTGTGAGGTAATAGTTGACCTCACCTAACCCCCTCCGGAACCATAGTTCGATTCTGGGGATCAACCTAAGCGTCCAGGCCCCCTTAGTTGAGTGTTCCTAAGCGCCCTGTCATTCTGCCAGGAGCATCGCTTTGGTTTCTGTCTTTGTCATACCTCCAAACTTTCTGGATAGTTCAGCCGCACGCAGGTGGATTGGTGAAACGCCCGCGATGACCCCCGCCACATCTCCCGATATGGTCAGATAAGCCGACTTGATCTTCATCGTTGCTCTGCGCTGGAAGGATGCCAGTCTGTTGACGTTTCTTTTTACCTCCGGCGCCTCTTTCCATATCGGCATCGCATACAGGACAATTGACGAAACAATAGAAAGCAGAAGCCTTCTCTTGCTTGCCCTTGGCCCCTCTTTGGCGCGCAGAACTTTCCCAAGATCTGCTATCACACATTCTGCTCTTCCAGATACCTGGATATGTGTGGTAAACTTTCCGAACCGATCAAACCACACTCCGAAATACTTGGCACTTCTGCTTTCTTCGATGATGTGGTTGTCGACCCGGATCCTCAGTCTTCTCAGGCGCCGCCGGCCCAGATTGGGACCATCGCAGTCTTCTCCGGTACCAGTCATTCCTTGTCGTTGAAGCCAGCCACTAACTAGTTCCACCGCCTGGTTGGCGGCTTTCTCGGCTTGTCCAGGTACCATCAGGTATGATCGTCTGCATATGCGATCGGCTGCACGTTGTCTAGATAATCAAGTCGCAGCACGTCCGCATATGCAATATTCTACAGAAGTGGTCCTAGAACCGAGCCCTGTGATACGCTCCCCTGCATTTTGAATTCAACAGGGTCCTCTTCTGTGTCAGCCGACAAAACCCTGTTATGAAAATAATTGCTTATTGCGTCCAGGAGGTAGTTTCTGAACCCCCTGGCACACAGTGCATCGAGTTTCACCTTCCAGAGGTCGGTATTGAAAGCATTCTGGACGTCTAGACGAACCAGCAGTATTATCTGTCTGGTTCGCCATGTTCCCGTAGCTGTAGTGGTGGCCTAGTCCTTGAATTGCATTATGGCATCGACCGCCGACTTACCCCTGTGGAATCCGTATTGTCTTGCCTAGAGCCCTTCCGTCGCTTCCAGTACAAGTTGGATCCTCTCGGCAAGAATGCATTTGTAGATCTTGTGTTTGATAACTTATTTACGTGAAGATAGATTCACGGCACCTTTTAGTCATTAATGCTAGGTGTTCTAGAAAGCAAAATTCTGCTATAGTAATAAAATTAACATTGGCCCAAGTTAAACCTTCACTAATTAGTAAAAATCTACAAATTTGTTTTGAATTTTATTTTAAAAATAATTTGGGTTTATATTATATTGTAGATTATTATTGTTATGATTGGTTTTTACAAGTATCAAAAGGAAATGCAGTAAAACTTAGCTACATCGAGATTCAAGGGGCCGAAATATGCTTGTTACAACCGAGGTACTTTCGAGTTGCCACTTTGTAACTTTAAATTTTTACGCCGTCATTATCTATTATAGTACAAAAGCTATATTGTACACCTAAGAAGAAGCTGTTTTAAAATAAAATATCGATGTGTTTTGCATTATAGACTAACAAATAAGATGTAGATGAATACAATTTTTAGACGCTAATACGTTTTGCTTTTAACCAAGACTGTTTGCGTTCAATGAATTAGCAAAAAAAAAAAAAAATGGTAATAAGTGTGCAGTAAAACTTACCAAAATCATCGAGGAAAATAACAAATGAACACCATACGAAATTTTCTATGTCGTATGTTTTAACGTATAAACTGCATTTAATAAATCTAAAAAATCATTCTAATCTACATTTTCTTCATTCTAACAGAATACGTCAAAACATAATTGCACATTCAAATTAATTATCCTGAAAATAATGATTTATTTTTGTTTGTTTGATAATATTATACCTTAATCCTCAAAACAGTTTCGTAGTTTATTCAAGTACTTCACAAATTCATCATTTATATTATTAGTCTCGCTAAACAGCGTTAATTTTTTAAAACATTTTTTGGCAGCAATCATTGATGCGACTAGGAGAGTAGTAGATTCATCATCTTTTTCAGTTTCAGCTTCTCTATCACCTACGCGACTACAAGTATCTCAGTAATAATGTCTTTATCAGTCGGAATTTCTGTATTATATACGTCGTCATCGGTTGTTGCGTAGTCATCTATTGAGTATTCTTGAAAGGCTGTTTTTTTTTTCGAGTTAAGAGTTTGAATCCATTCTGAGAACGGAGTATATCGTCTTCATCATAGTTATCTTCCGTCGAAATATCGTCTTTGTCAGATAGCCCGAGTTTTTTTTTTGCTTAGGTTTGATCTTATTCAAAATCTCTCGTAAATATCTCGCTACTCTTTCATACTGCTGAAACTGTGGATGAAGAAAGTCCATGTTTTTTGCAAACACCTGAATTCAATAGGCCTCCTTCAAGTTCTTGGATAATTTGAATTATATAACTCACGTACAATTAGTTCCTTTTGACGTCCGATATCATACATTACAAATAAACCGGAGTTGGAGTTACAGAGTACATATTTTGAAAATACACTGTATGATTCTTTTTATTAAAAAACACTAAAATAAAATTTATTCACTGAGGGGATTACAGTAATGCTGTATTGTATTTGGCTACTGGGCATCAGATTGATCACTTTAACGGAATACTGTTTGTTTAACCGATTTTATGGTACAGCACTCTATCTTTAAATTGAAAATTATGACTACTGGATTTGTCGATGGGGATAGGACAGGTAAAATTTATCTTTAACCACGCCCCTCTTCAGACTTTCATTTAAATCGATAAAATGTGCTATAGAGTTCGATGAATCTGTTTTGGCGGTTTTGAAGGATCATTGTTTGGCCTCTGTCTTTCCTGGAATTTTGTAAACGGAAAAACTTGTATACATTAAAATAACTACGAACTATGTAATACCACAATGAAACTTGTACTGTACGTACTAGAATTGTATGTACTGTACAAGTCCTATTATAAATCTTTTGCTCACCCTTCAGACCTGACCTGAACAAGCCTAAGAAAAAATGTCACAATCCTTACGTGTAAATCGTAAATGTATATTGCGTAAATGAAGAAATGGAATTTCCCTTGCGTTGAAATTGTTTGATTATCATTCAACTTTTTTTTAATTACACTATTTAAAAAAATTAAAATGCTCATTTTCATTTTTAAACTTGGTAATAACCAAGTTTATGATGCGTCGATACCGCATTAATTTAATTTATCATTAATGAGATAGAAAACCAAACAAATCCTGGAATTCTGCTCGTTACAACCAAGTTATCGTTAAAAGCGAACTCGTTATTCGCGGGTTCCAGTGTATATTTATCTGTATGTGTACATACAAGTATTATTGAAGTCACAAATAATAATGTGTTGCATAATCACTAAGTTCTCTATATAATTTCACATCGTTGTGAATTAAATAGTAAAACCCTTTTCCTAAAATTTTGATAAAATCTTGACGTTAATATTTGTAAATTGCATTTCATTGTTATGGAGAGAAGCTATTAGTTTAGTGAAGCTAATATGAATAATAGAAGTGTTGTGGTGTGTTATTCACAGTAGTAGGTAATTAGCAAAGGATGCTCTGAAGAAGATGATAGAAGTGATATGAAAGGTCACCTTACAAACGACTGACTGTCATGAAAATGACAAACGAGACGACACAGCCAGCAGGAGGTATCCAACAAACAAAACGGAGAAATATCTTAGCCTACCACTGAGATGGGACTTAACTCTTGGTCGCACACAGCACACTTCATATAAAACATGGAGCAGTTGACTTGTATAAACCTTCAACCGTTGTGAACTGCAGCATCAATCATCTTTTTAACTAGAACATGAGTTATATTACAAAATTTGATATTTAACAAACAGGAACACGCATTGTATTATACAGTCTTTTCTATCTGATACTCATGTTTATTTATTATAATATAATATCTTATTTTGTATTTCTACTTCAAAGTTCCTTACTGAAAAATTCATGAACTGCAATTATACTAGTCACATTAATTCTTTACTGAAAAGTTTAGTTAAATTATTTAGTTCATAAATGGCAAAAAATAGTGAAAGATCGTACGCTAATTTACAAAGAGATAACTTATTACCTAGAGAAATTTTATTTCATTATTGACCTTAAAAACTAAAGAAAATGTTACTTTGATTTTTGACTCGTTTAATTAGCGGAAAATATACAATTTTAAAAACATGCTACATAAATTGCATAAAATTTATGCTTTTTTAATAATCCTTCTTAATAAATGTATTATTGGAAAGGAGTTTTAAATTTATTTTAAATATGTTTCAATTTGTTTTAAACTTTCAATATGTTTTAAATTTTTCAATATGTTACATTTTGACTGATTTTTTGTTGATTTGTGTCTCGAATTTTATTGAATACACTGAAAATTAAAATAACATACTGAACGGATTAGTTTATCTTAACTGATTGCTGAAGGTTTATCATGAGCCAAAGTTAATTTTACTCTTATAACACTTTCTTAGCTTTCTTTTCTAGGACACTTGGCATTAACAACTGAAGACTTCATAAGTATTAATTTCTTAATAATTATCTTTTTTGTTTTTTTTAGACAAACTTTTTAAAAAAAACATGTATTATAGTTAGCTTTACATTTTTTTATATTCAAATCCTATTACAAATTTGTAATAATTTTTAATGTTGATTATTTTTATTTCTTAATTATCTGAAAATAATAAACATAAAAATAACAACTATGTCTGTTAACCCTAAAGATATCACATTATAGAGAAGGTCGATGAACAGTAACAGAAGGAGTAACAAACGTTCGCTCTGGTTTAACCGTTATTACAAAACCAGTTATTAAGCATCAACTCATTAGTAAAATTATTCGTATGCAGCAGTTTATGGTATAGATATTTAAAATAAAATAATGACATCAAACTCGCTTTAGTTTGTGTAGCTGTAACAGCAGTAACCTACTCATTATCAATATTTTTATAAAAAAATATAAATTTTTTACATTATTTTTTACGTAATAATCCGAAAAAACGTTAAAAAAATAATAACATAAATAATTAAAAAAATAAATATTTTTTTTAAATTGAGGTGGTATAACACTTTAATGGAAACGTAGTTTGATTTTTTGTTTTTTTTTTTTGTTTGCTTGATAAGAAAAAAAAATCTGGTTCGCGGTACATAGTAATGGAATTTTTTAGGATATGAAAAATAGCATGCCTGAACCAGATTCAATCTAAATAAATAATAAAATAAAATAATTGGAACTAAATAATATAAGTTGAATATCAAATAAAATAAAGCATTCTTTGCTAATGCGTTTAAAATTTAATAAAATGTATTAACGAATACAAAGGTCATATAAAGATATAAATAATACATAGTACTTTTTGTAACACTATAAAAAATTCAAGGATAATCTTTTGTTAGAATTTAAAAGCAGAAACAAATACATTATTCCAAGAAATATTACACTCTCAATTGACAATTAAAAATAAAATTTAATTTTGTCTTTTCTATAAAACTTATAAAAAAACATTAATATTAATTTAAAAATTAAGAAATACTAAATATTTCGCAAAGTAATCGAATCTTAATAATATTTGTCCCGTTTGAGCATTTAGTTCTGTATAATATCATCAATACTTTTTATTGAAACATTTAAATTATCTTTTGATTTTTTCTGTATTCTTATGTAAATAAGAATTTTGTATCATATTTTTTCAAGGTTCTTTGATTTTATAGATAGCAATAAAACAGAGATTAATAATTCTTAAATTCATGATTTTAAAAAAGTAAATGTATCTCTAGAAATTAACTTTGTGATTAAACGTATAGTGTTTAAATAAGTTTATCTAAAAAAGCTTTTACCTTGCTTAATCAAAATTGGTTTAATAAAATAGCTTTAGGTTTTGATAAAGAAAAATTGTCATAAAAAAGTAAATACTAAAGATCAGTCTCGCAAATTATTTTATATTAATTTTCAATTAATCGCACTTCTCAGGAGTGGTTACCTGAGATTGTACAAGACTTAAACTTTATTCAAATTCATACACATCATCCTCATTCATCCTCTGAAGTAATATCTTACGATAGTTCCGGAGGCTAAACAGGAAAAGAGTTTCGGTTATTTGTAAAAAATACTTCTTTTAAGTACACTCCTGAATTTCACAACAATAATTTATTTTATTTTATGTAAGTAATACCATAAAAATTGTTTTAAATTGTAACTGATAACTTAGTGTTAATCTTTTACAAGTGATAAAATTTCTCATAAAAATTTACTACAATTTAATAGTAATTAGTAATAATATTTAGTAATAAATTTAATAATTAGTCTCATTTGGGCATATGCGGTTTTCCCCGGATCTTAACGTTTGATACCTATGAAATCCAAAAAAACCGGATGGAAATTTTCCGTATTGTAATGTTCATATGTTCGGTTTTGGCCTCTAAATCACCTTATATCTTCAGAACTATTGGACCGATTTTGACCAAACTTGGTCAGATTACTTGTATATATGGGTCATTGATGCCATTACATTTTCAAGTTAAAAGGTCAAAAGGATGTGGCTGTAGAGCAAGGTCACCCTCAGTACATCGAGATGTAGTATATATATATTTAAGGTCATATTTTTCTTAGAAACAACTGTTAACAGTTAAAAAATAACAATGTTTGCAAAATAAAAGTTTGTAAAATCGCGGCTCCACCCCAAAAAGTATTGTATCGGCTGCTGTGTTGTGAAATCACAGGTTAGTGATTTAGTGATTTAGAATTAAATAAATGAATAATATTTAAAGCGCAAAAAAGTAACTCCTGCCACCTGTGTCTCGAACTCGATCGCCCAGTTTACATAGTACCTAGTGCGTTAAGCCTGGCGGCTACACCAGTCTACCGACAGTACAGGCGAAATTTGTTTTGTGCAAGTTCTGAAATTCCATTCATTTAGTACCGACTGTTGCCACTAGTATCTCCACATCGGCGTGAATTAAATACGATACACTTGCGCGCTTTAGTTAAAATCATTAAATTAAATAAGTGATGAGAAAGTCCTACTACTGTGATGTCAGCGTTTTTTTTATGAAATTTCTTTTATGAGGAGTACTAAAATACCATTCGCTATTCGCTTATAATGTGATTTCCTAATGCATATATATATATATAATTTGTGGCTCAAAAATCTCTAAAACTACTAAATCCATTTCATTGAAATGGGTGTACAATAAAAGGATATTTAAAGTTATGTTTGTGAAAATTTGATGAAGACTAGTTGATTCGACCCTGAATTACGTTAAATTTAAGTTTGAAAAAAGAAAAAATAACCTTAATTTGAGGTACTTTTTCAGTCGCATGCTAACTGATTGGGTGTGAAAATGAATTTTCTTTTCGTTTTGAGGTAGGAAGATTACAAAAATAACGTTTGTGTAAAAAGTTTTGTAGGTTGAAAATTTCCAAAGATACTAAATTAAATTCATTGAAATTTAAATAGGCTGTGATAATTTATTTGAATTTGAGCAAGTAAGAATTTGATAAAGATTTATATAATTATTCTTGAATTACAACAATTATTTTTAAAAAATTAAAATTTTTGTGGCTTTTAATTATCTAAAACTGCTCGATCAATTTCACTGAAATTTATACATGCTATAGTAGTGATATATATAAAGCTGTTATTGTGAAATGTTGGTTGAGTCGCTCTTCAGTTACACTTAATTTAATGTCAACGGACAACAGAACCTTAATTTGTAGTTATATTGACTTTGTATTGGTATATTTTTATATGCATTTGTGCAGTGATTCACAGTAGCGAGATGAAAGTTTATGCATGTGTGTAGGATTTAGTCGTTAATCGAACGTATGTAGAGCGTATGTATGTTTCAGAAAATCAGTGCGTTTTCACTGCGAATAGTGAGAGCATCGGAAACGAAAAACAAACAGTCTTCTTGTGTTGATCGGCACAGAATTTTTTAGAATGATCGTGAATTTTTAAAGTGAATTTAAATAATTTTTTTATCATTATAACCCAAAAAGGAATCGTTATATATACCTATAAGTATTTTTTTAAGGATAATGTATTAAATTCAACAATAATTCATTTTTGTACTAAATGACACAGAAAATGTTTAATTCATTATTCGATCGTGTAGAAAAAAAAAGTGAATTTACGAAAGTGTCATTCATAAAAATAGTGAAATAAATGCTTTCTGCAAAAATTTTACTGAAGAGAAATTTTCTGTGAATAAATAGATTGTATATTAAAAATTACAAAATCTAACCTGTAGTTTCTAATTTGTAAGCAATTTAGTAAATAAAAACAAATTTTATCAACTAAGAATATTTATTTTAACGAACAATAAAACAAATTTCAAGGTAAAGGAAATGAATTTTTTCGTTATAGACATGTATATTTATTTCTTTGTACACTTTTATTAAACAACAAAAAATATTTAAACAAGCTCCTGTATTTACTTAAATGTGAAAAAAGTTAAATCTTATTTCAATATATCATCATTAATGTAAAAGGATATTGTATAATTAAATTCGGAAAAAAAAAATTCCTTTAAAAATAAAGAAGTACTCTGTTCCTAATAAAAAATGTAAATATAATTTTGAATTGATGTACAGAATACCTATAAGTCAACAACTATTTTTAAGTTGACAATACATAATGTTGGAACGTTATTTTAAGGTTAGCTGTCATACAGAATGTAAGCTTATTCATTATGATTTATGTTTTAAATAACTGGCAATTCCTCCAATTCTTAGCAAAGAAAAAATCGCTGAAACTTACGAAGTATGGAAACTGATGATTCTATTCCAGCATTGGTGGAGAACTGAGAATGGTAGAAATCCAAAAATGAATCAAAAAACTATTAGAACCTGCCATTGTAAATTAATGACAACAGGTTCTGTACTGGATTCACTACAGCCATTAACTTCATAGTATGAAGAAAAAGTTACCCGATTAAGGACTACGTTTAAAAGAAGCCCTACAAAGTCCAACCGTCATGCAATAAGAGAAAGAGGGGTAGCACGCCATACCATTCACACTGTTTAATAAAGATTTAAATTTCTAACCTTGGAAGCCTCATTATACAGCAACTCTTTTCCGAGGACTGCGACCCCGTATAGAATTTTCAGAAATCGTGTCAGGATGAAAGGAAGATAATCCTAATCTGTAAAACATTTTACTTACTGATGAGGCAGTTTTCCTTGTTCAGTGGCTTTGTTAATAGGCATAACTGTCAATACTGAAATAATATTGATCCAGGAGCTACTGATGAAAAATTGCGGTCACGTCCAAAGGTAACAATGTAGTGTGATTTGACATCTACCAATGTGGTGAGTCCTTGGGTCTTTATCTTTTACGGAACAAAATGAACAGTAAATGCTACTTGGATTTGATTATGAACATTGTGTAGCTTATCGCTACTCAATAGGATAACCCTGCAGATCTCATATTTATGCAGAACGGTGCTCTATGCTTTGGTCTTGTTTTTCGCACTGGCTAGACAGCCAGTTTCCAGAAGATAGATAGGCCATTGTGGATAAACAAAGTGGCTTGTTAGAAGCCCTGATATGACACCTTGTGACTTTTGTTTTGAAGGATTGGTGCAGAGAATTTTATAAGGCTGGTGTAAGAACTCTTGATGAATTTGATAAAAGAATCCATTATATTTTGAACGCAGTAAATCTCGATTTCTTAAAAAATCCCGTGGCAATGTACAACTTTTGTGGAAATGTACTAATAATGCTGGTGTTTATTTTGAAATCTAAACAGAATTATTTGTAATGATAATAAATTTCATAAAGATTCTATGGCAAAATATTTGTTAAATTGATTTCATAAAACTTAGACTGCAATTGAAAATGGGTACTGACTTATCAGAAACCCTATACGTATATCCTCTAATAAATTTTATAACTTAACTTCACTATTTTAATTTACGAATTAAATTATTTTAATTAATTTTCAATAAAAGTATCCCAAAACTTATAATGAATTTTTCAGAATTTTATTATCATTATTCGCAAAATATAAATATTTCATTTTTTGCTTAAATATTAAAATATTATCATTTCATAATCGTGTAAAAGGGTTAGTGATAACTTGTTTTGTATTGATGAAGTTGAAACTGAAATAAGAAAATCAATTTCATAAAACAATTTACAATTTCTAGCAGTAAACTTTATGTAAATGACAGGCTAAAATAAAATATAACTATGCCGTGAAAAGACAACAAAAGTCAGATTTAATGATGATGTTATTATGAGTAATACTGTGATATAAAAGTCTTTGGGTTCCATCACCTCTAATGAATAAATTACTTACTATTGATAAAATTCTGCATGAAAAATATTCTTATGGAACTTTATATATATATATATATATATATATATGAAATCCTCTCTGTAAGCATATTCATTTGATAGTATACTACATTAGTTTCAAGCAATATTATTCTATTAACACCTCCTTGATTTAAAGTTACACATTTAAGCTTGATCAGAAAAATTTTACAAAGACAAAAGTTCTTTTGTAAAATAATGAGATAAGTCAAATGAACAGTATATTTTAATAAATGTCAGTTTAAGTCAGCATATTTTAATAAATGAATAATTTTATTTCAAAATTAGTAGAAGGAAAAATATTTCAAAACAAAAGGTGTTTCTTGAAAATCTTGCAACTTCATGTATTATTCATTTCACATTATTGTTTAATTTTAAAAATAATACAAAATTAATTTAGCATAATTTTCATGACGATTTATGTTAATTTAATGGAATATAAATATCAACTAACTTGGAAATTTGTTCTTAATTTTAAAATAACAGTTAAGAAAAAGCAGTTAATAACAATTAAATAAGAAGAAACAAAATATGCTTCCATGATCGAACAAAAAGTAAAATAAAAGATTGTTATCATAAAAAAAAATTAGATAGACAATGGCAGAACAGTAGGACTAGTTTAATTGGTCTCTCTCTCTCTCTTTTTTTTTTTTGAAGATGGTTTGTCTGTAATGTAAAAAGAAGTAGATATCTTCAGTAGATTTTTTCTTGTTTTTACCTTCGGACAACTATTATTCTAAGACATAAAAAGGCGATTTGGGAACTTTTTTTTTATCTAAGGTGTAAATGGAGTCTAGGACATACCAACAAATTGGATTTTTAAAATATATATTGTCTTCGAGCTTTCTTTACCTAACTTGCTTACTTACTTTAATTTGTAGTTATTTGATTAACTA
>JAAAKQ030140854.1:0-13234 GCA_010016005.3 Zanna intricata
CACAAACACACACACACACACACACACACAGAGAGAGAGAGAGAGAGAGAGAGAGAGAGAGAGAGAGAGAGAGAGAGGGGAGAGAGAGAGAGAGAGAGAGAGAGAGAGAGAGAGGAGAATGAGAGAGATAGAGAGAGAGATCCTGAATTGTTAAAAATATATATTTAGGAAGGATACACTAATATTTCAGAAATATGGAGGATTTAAGCGATTGATAGGAGATAACTGGTTGAAGGTAATTATGTTTATCGTACGACTCAGAAAATAAGACATCGTTTTGTTTTAAATATTAAATTTTTGTGCTTAATTATTTTACTATTACCCTCAGATATGCTACACACATAGTATTTCAACAAGGAAAGTATTTAGCGAAGAAATTTATTTCAATCTGAGTTTACTTTCGTACCTAATCCAGTTGGTGAAAGACTGTCATATATCGCAAGTGTAATAATAGTTTCATATGCACATACTTTTATAATAAAAAAATTTTTTGCTTTGCCATTCGTAATATATATATATATTACTATTTAATACTTATTACGAAAAAAATGTCTTTTATTGAATGGTCTAAATACAAAATAGTCTGTTCCAGCTGTAAGAATCTGAATACGTAGCTACGACTATATCTATAATACGAGTACAATTTTTTTTTTCAAATTTCAAAATGATTTGGGAAGCAAATTTTATATTATTTTTTAAAATCTCTATTAAATATCTTAAGGAGATAAAACTGATGATAGTCAAATTAATTGACCAACCTGAAATAAAAACAGTAATTGAATTGATTATGAAATAATGTAAGCGACTAAAAATCTATTTTAGATTGTGAATTTTTTGTTAAAATACAGTGTAAAAAAAAATCACGTCAGTACAAATAATATCTGATATAATGTTTCCCCATACTACGATTCTCTACCGTACTTATTTTCTAAATTTCTTATACCTCATACTAAATCTCCTATCTATAAATCCAACTTTTTTTCGTTTATAATAAACCGACCCTTGAAAAAAAAGTGACTTTTTTCCAAGTGATTTTTTTCCTTTATTCTACATCCAAAAAGATTGAACTTTTAAAATGTATTTTCCTTTAAATTACAAAATGAAAGAGTATTTGTATTAGATTGAGGAAATTAATTAAAAACTAAGACTATTACAAAAAGGAATTAAATATCAAGGTTTCAATAATGTAGTTTAACATAAAAATACTCTTTCCAATACAACTACATAATTAAAATGCAAAAGCATATTAAAAACTTTATTTTTTTGCTTTTTATGCCAGTTTTTTTTTCTAAATCACTTAAAATACAAGGTTTTTTTAAACAAGGCTTTTTAATTACAAAATACCATTTAATATTGGTTTATACCTGTTTTGAATTAAATAAAGTCTTATAATAAAATCAATTTCTAGAACATACACCTAAAACTTGCTAAAAATATATATATATATACTGTACATAAAATAAAAATTACACTTTTTCAAATTTTTAGTTTTTAAAATTATTGTTAAATTAAAGATTAGATTATTCCTTATATTACTGAAAAAATTTTTAATATTTTTGGAGTCCGTTTTTTAAGCTTAGTTAAATTAATAACTTACATTACTCCTGAAAGTAAACTCACATAAATCACATTTACTGTTAAAATTTATTTTTAAAATTTTAACAATACACGTTAAATTACAAGATAATAATATTTATTATCAAAAAAATGTATGAAAGAATTTGGATTAAATATTAGCAAACAAACAATAAAAATTATAGCATTGGAGAAGTAAAGTAATAAATTATATAATATATAATAATATGTATATATATATATATATATATATATATATATATATATATAACGTAATAATAAGTAAAGTAAATGAAGAATAATTATAATAAAATAGTCGTATACATTTCATATACTTTCTTATTTTATACATTGATATTTGCCAAAACGACCTGATTTACTATTACTATTATTTCAAAGAAATATTAAATATAAATATTCGGTTAGTTTAATTATTATTTTTTTAATTAAGTTTAACCGATATAACTTAAAACTGAAATAGGGGAAATGAGTAACGTTAAATCAAAATAATCTCAAAATAACGAGTGGTAGCGTCTCGGCTTTTCATCCGGAGGTCCCGGGTTCGAATACCGGTAAGGCATGGCATTTTCACACACGCTAAAGATCATTCATCTTCATCCTCTGATATGTAATACCTAACGTTAGTTTCGGAGGTAAAAAAAATAAATCTCACCGTAATGTAATATTCGTTCAAATACAAATATTTTAATTAAATAAATAACACCCTTTCAAAAAATAATTAATTAACAAGATAACAATTTAAAATCTTCAATTAAGCTCTTGAACATAACCATATGAAATAATAGAAAAATGAAAAACTATATGGAGTTAAGAAAAAGAGAAAATAAGAAAGTACTAAAACCAGCTAACTCAACCCGCCACGTAGGTGGCCATTAACTGACACAGAACACTAAATCAAGCCGTGAACAGTAGCGTTATAACTTGAAGAACTGCATATACCCTGAGCTGAGCTCCTAAAACACATTTTCTCTTAAAGAAGGAGACCATTAGTTAAAGTACAAGCAGTCATAATTCAAAGGTACATGAAATAATGAAAATAACCTGCGGAAATAAAGAATTTTTAAAATTATCCTTACTTTTTACACTTATAGTAAAAATAAAAATAGGCATTAGTTGAAATATATTTGTTATATTGCAATGTATTTGTTTTTTATTTTAATGAAGACAATTAGAAAAGTAATTATTAAAACTGTCATTAATTCTATCAGCTAAATATTACGTTACCTAAAACACAATCTAACAAAATCTATATATAAAAGCTTAGTTAATATTTTATTTAAAGTTTCAATATAATTCTTTATCTCAAAAAGTTTTTTTTGTATTCACATATACTTTTGAAATGAATGAAAGAAATTTAAGGTATTATAAGAGTGATTCACATATCAAAAATCTATTTAAATGATTTTTATAAAAGGAATATAGATAAGTATTTGACTAATTACGCCTTAAATCATACAGAAAATAAAAATAGTTTGAACTGCTTGGCTAAAATTGATAGAAAGAAATAAAAATTGATAGAAAGACAGACGAAGAAACACAATTGTGTTCTTATAAGTACTTCAATGAAACTCTAAAATAAATACTTTTTTTTATTTTATTTTTACAGAAAAGTTGTTACTTAACTATATCTTAATTGTAGGAACAACTTTTAAATTACTTCTTGATAATTTTCTATATAATCTGACATTTAAAGTTACTAAAATGTCACCTTTCATTTCCTTTCACTTATTTTCTTGATACTAATTATCTGTAATATTTTATTTATCAAATCATATATAAATTTAAGTCTCTGACCTAAAGGAGTGTGAAATACCATCAACATGTTTTAAATTATTACATAATTGAATTAGATGTTATCCTAGCCTTAGGGTAAATCGAAATATGAGAAATGTTGATTTATTAAAACTTAATTTTGAGCGATATTTACTAATTTCAAAACTATTAATTCTTAACAGGCAAATAATTTTGATGAATGAAAGGAATATATTTGAATATAAATTATCAAATAATAAATAGCTAATATAAATTAAACAGCGTGTTATAGTGAAAAAGACGACATAAAACCAGTTTTTTCATGTCAATTTCACTATTATAGCTAGCATTAAATGTTTGATGTTTTGAGTCAGGCAATGATTTTTTCAGTTTTACTTATAATATAATTGTATTTTACTTTCCATTTAATTTTTAGAGTATGTCACAAGCCAAAAATTAAAAAAAACAAGATAAACATATTTTATATATATATTGAAAAAGTTATCTTTAATTAATCACCAAGATTAACTTTTACTCTGTACAACCCTAAAATTATGTTACACAATTGAAAATATTTCCTATTTATTATCATTAATTTTTTTTGCCTGATTGGGATTTGAACCCGGGACCTCCGGATGTAAGGCCGAGATATTATCAGTCCACCACAGAGATCGGAAAATTAAATCTTTTTTTCAGTTTTAAACTATTTTCGAAGAAGATTATGTTTCAGTTTCTTCGGAATTACATTTGGAAAATAATATATAAAATGAACTTGAAAAAATAATAATAAAACTGAGTTTTAAAAATTGAAATATAGAAATATATAAGTGCGCAAGTTTGTGGCGAATTTGTTCGTTTGCAACAGCATAACGCCAAAACCATCCGACCGATTGCTTTCAAATTTTCTGGATACGTCCTGATACCTAGAGAAGGTTTTAAGTCATAGATAAATGCCTAGCCCCTTTGGGAAATGAAGTTTTGATTTTTCCTCTTGTAAGAAAGACCTGATACACTTTTAAGAATAAGACTATGCGTTTTTTAATATATTTTCAGCTCTCTGCCAAGATTCCTTCCCACGGTATAGGATACTCTAGGGTAATGAAAAGGGGAACCAAAAAGGATATGTTCTTCTAGAGCAGAAGCGTATCAAAGGTTCTATGTCAAGAACAAGGGAAACATAAAGGAAAGAGTGTTTTTCAGGCTTTAATTTTTATTTATCAATACTACTCTCACAATTGTGAGGGTAACGATTAAAGTGGAGGAACATGGCTAGAAGAGTATGGGAAGCGAAGCGAGTTCTGACAGGTTAGTGTATGTACTCGTACATATACTGATTTTAATTTCTACGTTTTGAAATAGGCACTAAATTACATGTAACAACTAATAAGTTATTAATTTCTTATTTTGACATTTAATATGTAGATATTAAAAAAATTATTAAACTGTAATTTTTGTTTTACTTTAATTTCTGTTTCATTTAAAATGGTTTTAACATTATTAATATTTAAAGGTTACACTCATTTTCAAATTTATCTTGCTTATATTAGTAAGCCGATAAAATACTGTCCGCATGAAAATTAGCTGATTAAACAAAACTTAAAGATAAGAAATCTTCACCTTTATAAAAGTAATAAAACGAATGGAGTAAAATAATGAAAAGAGACTGCTACGTAACGTCAGCTAGGATTATCTGGAATACGGTATTACGTAACATTTTCCTACCTGAAGTTTTCGACCCAATATTCTCGACTATTCATGGGAGTAAAACTTTGAAATTATAATATTAACTTATATATCATTACATTCTAATAAATTTATGTGCATTAACTATGAATAATGAAAGGCAGTGTAATCTTTCGATTAAAACTCTTTCACTTAAGCCACCTGGATTTGTGCATTAATAAAACCTTCAGATATTACTGTAATCAACAATTTCATAAAATAGTAATATGATTATTGATAAATGCACCAACATAATAATTAAATAAAAAAATTTACAATGGCTTATGCATACAAGTCAATAATGTATTTTTTTTTTGTAATTTTATCGAATATTACTGACGAGACAAATTAATAAATCACTCCAACCCACTAGTTTTTTTAGTTTGTCCCAACTTCCCCTCACCGACAATCCTGAAGGTAGGATAAATTGACGATTGTGCAGAAATTAAAATAATACAAATAATATGTATTTGCAACTATCAAAAAATTAAATTAAAAATATATACAGGCTATATACTGTCGCTGGATAATGCTTTTTGTACTTCTTGATCAATATTATTAATCACTACCCTTATATTCGTTAGTTGTGTGTATGTGAGTATGCGTATATATATATATATATATATATATTTATACTGTCATCTTCGACGTGGCTTCGCCCACGCTATATGGTTACATAGCCAGTTGCACACAGTAACAGTAGCAATGGCTGTGTTGGTTGAGCCGTCACGCCATACACCAACGCACCCCTTTAAAAATCTATACACAAAAAATCCAGAAATAGTTTTAAAATATTTCTCTAAACAGTATTTTCAAGCACTAATCTACTGAATACCTCGTTTATTATTGTCGGAAATGGGGAAAATTTGCAACCATTTTTCAAATATATTTACTTTTCTTGACCCTCTTTCAAGGTCTTTTTTTTAATCTAGAAATTAGTTTTTAGATATTTATATAAAAATTACTCATCAAAAAAAAGTAAATATCTTGTTTTTTACCAAGAAATAAAAAAAAAAATAGTCAGGTTTATAAAAAAATTCAATAACCATTTAAACTCGGAATTACAAATAACCTGGAAATGCTTTATAGATATTCGCATGAAGATTACATGCATCAGAAATCAAGTTGATGATATCAACTTGATTTCATTTGTTAAAAAAAAAAACAAAACATAGGAAATTTCGTTGTTACTTCATTTTAACTGTTTCAACTCGGAAGATAAAAAAATTTTTGTTAATGTGCACTTACAAAAAGGACACTTACACAAATTTTTATCAATTTATCTTCAGTAAGCTGGGCGTTGATGAATCAGTTGCTAGTTAGTTTATCAGTTATCAGTTAGTTACCAGGACAGGTTCCTTTATATTTAAAAGTTCATACAGCCGTGAATTTTTGAAATAAAATCAAAAATCGAATTTATGTGGAAATAATGTAAAAGAGGAACACCAATAGAATTTGATTTAAAACACTAAAATCTGATGGACACATCCTAAAAATCATTGCTAATTTTTTAAAGATATCATTAATTGAAAATTTATGTCGCACAATCGTCTTGATGCAAAAACTCAGATTAATTGCAAATATAATTTTTTTTCTGTATTATTTTAGTAATTTAACAATTTTTAAATAAAAACTGTAGAATTTATCAAGTATTATCTATTAAAAACAATATTTATTTAACAACATTTTATTTTTCGTTACAATTAAAAATACTATCCCAATATTCGATTTCAATTAGAATTAAAAATAAATTCTTTTTCAACTCTTCGTAACGTTAAGAAATTATTCTTTTAGATCTATAAAATGAGATTTTATAATACAATAGCGTTACCGTTGTAAGATTAAAAAAAAAAAAATCAATTATCCGGAGAGCGATGGAATGAATTCCCAATTAAAAATGGTTGAAACATGACACAGTTTATAGGCATTTAATATAAGCGTATAATGAATAAATAACCTGTCCTGTATTTTCTCAGCTATTTTAATTTTCTTTGTAAACATACAATAATTTGAATCTGGTTAGTACTTTTTTTCTTTGTGTACTTAATGTGGTGAATGAACTTTCATTATGTTCCTATGTTGGTCAACACTAAGTGAGAATAGACGTAAAAAACAAGATATTATTTAAATAAATAAATAGATAGTGTTTTAAATTATTTGAAATATAGGTTCCAATACCGTCAAACATTTTTTACTGAGAGTGAGATTATTATTTTTCCTTTCTTTTTGCATAACTTATATTTAAAATTCTCCTTATAAATTAAAAGCGAGTAAGGATTAAAAAAAAAAAACATACTTGCTAAATCATGATTTGTGTGTGAATTTTGTTAGGCCAATTTATTTATTTATTTTAATTTCATTAACAGTCTTTATACAATTTTTTCCCGGATTGAAATCAATTGAAACTAAAATTAATAAAAGTAAATAATGATTAGGACTCAAAAAGAAACTCAATCAAAATATAATTATTATATAAAGTTATTACCAGGTAAATTTTAAATTAAAAAAAAAAAAAAAAAAAAAAACAGCTGTCGAAATATTTAAAAAAATTAAAATTATAATACTAGAACATTAATATTGTTATTTATGAAGTATTCCACTCTAAAAAAAAAAAAAAAAAAAAAAAAATAATCACAATAAAAACAAACGCAGTTCTATTGAATCATATTTCTCAAATTAAAATAAAAAAAAAGAATAATAATAAAATTAATTTTACAAACAATATTGTTTTATTTTTAATCTTATCAAAGTTAATAAAGGTTATATTAAGTTCTCCAATTACTAAATTAATTACAGTTATATATGAAATAAAATATTAATTGCTGATAATCTTTAAATAATTTATGTAGTAATCCACTGCAGTAAATTAAATTATAAAATATCAATAAAATTATTATTAAAATAAAAAATTTTAACTTTATTGAAATAATAATCGGTCAGGGAGAACGAGACTTGATCGTCTAACCAGGCGGTTCCGCCCATGGAACCCTGACGCGTTTGTTATCTTTTATATTGTGAGAATATTATATATTTTACGGATATTTATTAAAGAAGAAAATTAATCCTTTTACTTCATTATACGTTTCTGTTGTCTTTGTGACAGAAATATAATAATGAAGTAAAAGGATTAATCTTTTTTCTTTAATAAATCATATTTTTAATATATTCAATTCATAACTTCACTCCCCAAGGAAGGTAGGGCCTAGATCTATGGAGTAAACTCTTCTTGGAATAAAACCGAACTTGAAATAAAGCCATACTATTGATTCATCTACATTGCTTTTTAATAAAAAAAAATAAGCGGCAATAGAAAAAGTGCTCATTCAATTCGAACTAATGAGCCTAATTATAAGATAAATTTTACTACTACTTAAGAACTTTTCTTTTTTTACTACATTAGAATTGTCATTATCTCAAGTAAAATTGCTATTTAAAGCAAAGCATTTAGTCTAATTCAAATAACTTAATTTTCACAACAACAAATAAACCTTCTTTTTGTGATAACGACCACGAAAATTAACTTAAAAAATATTTTAAGGAAATAAAACAGTAATGAATTACATGATTAAATTTTAAACATCTGGAAAAGAACTGAACATGACAAAAAAATTTCGGTAGATAAAACGCTCTAATGAGAAAAAATGGAATATTAAATGTTTATTTTATTAATTATAAAAAATAAAGCTAAGTAATACGGCATGATTATACCCGTCTGATTCTGACTAAATTCTTAATTAATTAATTACGACCTAGTATTTCATAATAGTTACAACTTTTAAGTTATTTATTAATTAACTATCAGCGTGAAGGACTACTAAGTATATAACAGCCTTTAACTTTCCTGTTTAGATAGCACCATAGAAGAGCTATAGCTCTAGGAGGGAAAGTATTATTATCAGTCCAATTCGGGCATATGCGGTTTTCACCGGATCTTGTTATTTTTGTATCTACGGAATCCAAATAACGAAAAAACTCAATGGAAATTTTCCGGATGTTAATGTCCATATGTAAGTGTGTGTGTGTGTGTGTGTGTGTGAAAGTGACAAAAAATAAGAAATTTATAAGTTATCAATGAAAGATTTCTATAAGTTGGTAAATAATTTGGGGAATAAAAGAAGAATTTGATAAAATGATATGAACTATAAAACAAAACTTCACAAAAAAAAAAATTATTTCATACAGAAGATTAAATTAACATTACAACAAAATTTTAAACACTTGTAATTTTTTACAATAGAAAGTAATTTACAACTTCAAACTACATTACTCGTATGCTAAAATAAAATGCTGGTTTTTTTTTTTTTTTAAAGAATTCAAAGGACAAAGCCATGAAACAACATGCTGACTAATATACTAGAGCCCAAAGTTGGGCCTCCCGGCGGATGCCAACATCTCCGCCAGAGCAACAGGCCGGGTCGGCCCGCCAAACTTGGGCGCTACCTTCCCGACCCAGCTTGCTGGGCTTTTAAAAATAACGATGAGAGAAATGTATATAGTTAATTAAAAATCATAATTAATTAATTACATTACACTTAAATAAATAAAACTCTTTCATTACAATTATTAAAGTCTTACAACTTAAATAGACACACACGTAAAAAAACTTCAAATGAATTTAAAGATGATATTCACTGAAGGTAAATAAATCTAATTTAATTAAATCTCTTGATTATTTAAGTAAAAAGTTATTTAAAAGTGAAATAAATGTTTACAGTACTAAGTAAATATAATATTAACGTTTAAATTATATGCAAAAGACATCAGAATTAAAATTATTTTTAGTTCACTATTTTTTTGTTAAAATATTCAGTAGCCTAAATTTGATTCAGCTAAATTGATTAAATATTTTTTCTCAGTTTTATTTAACATGCTTTATTATTAATTATAGAACTTAATTTTCATTTTAAAATTTACTTAATATAAATGAAATTTCCTAATTCATACTGAATACTTATTTATTATCTAACGTACATAAAGGAAATGAGTAATATCAGATACTGATAAGTTTAAAGAAGAAAAGTCATATAACAGTGACGTTAATTTACTAATGGTATTTCTAAACATTTGTTTTAATTTTTAATTGCATATGGTAAACAGATTTTAAATAATCAATTTACAATCATTTATCCTTTCCCTAGTTAATTAAACAAAACAACTTTCATAACTGAGACAGATATATCGCAAAAAACTCTTTAATGAAAGTTTTTATTCTAATTAGTTTTTCTATTTGTGTTATGAACTTTTTTTTTATTCAATTACTAAAAAATTAATATAACGTTTATCAAATGCAGAGTTTTAAAGATAATATTTGAAAAAGCTATCAATTTACCAATTAATTTAGTTGTTTACATATTGCAAAAATATTTATTGCGCGTAACATAAAAATAATCAGAATGTTTTCATATAAACAGGAAAAAAAACATAATAAAAATAAGTGTAATTCTTGTAGTATGAGATAAATATACCTATATGCAACATATAAGTATACATAGGGTGAACGAATAAGCATACAAATTTCTTTTGTTTTTAAAAGTTAAAATCTACTTACTTAGTAGAAAAATAAAACTTAGTAGAATAGAGGATAAACAAAATAATAAAAAGAACATGTCGCAAATCCTAACGAGATCTGAGCGTATATCTATAACCTAAAAAGAATCTCGATTTCTAGTGTGCCATTGAGAAAGAAAGAAACTTCTAACATTGTTAAGTTAAATATTTAAAATCACAAACCTTTCTTTTACTTGTTTTTTTGTCTGTAGAGGTAATATACATAAAAATATTTATCTTATAAACAAGACAAACAATTTTCTTGCTTTTTATATTAATAAATTCAAGAAATAAATTTATTTTGTAAATTTCTTTTGGTTATATTATAAATTTAGACAGATTGCTTAATTAATTCATAATAAATATAATTATATTGAATGTAAGTAAATTTATTTTTGAATTTTTGATTTTTTTCTTTATTTTTGATTTTTTTTTTTGGAATATAACTAGTTGAAATCTGTAAATCGATTTAGATGATATTTATTTAATATTTAAAAAAAAAATAATATTTGAAACCATACCTCAGTAATCTCTATACTTTGTCCATAAATTGTATTAGAGGTTAATATTGAAACTCATGATGGATTAGTACCAGATGTCATGAAAAAAATTCCTAGTTAAAAAATCTCGATCAAATTTAGCATTTTTCATAAGTTACTATAAATAAAAACACAATCTTTGAGCTTACTTATTACATAAATAATTATTTAAAAAATTTATAAAGCCAATAAAAGTAAAACTGTTATAAAAAACCTTAAGTTTGGACATACTCGTATATACAAAATTACACAACAGGCTGTAGTAGAAACTTCTAAAAAGAATATTAAATTTTGTAGGTCATGAATTAAGACATCTTCTAAATTCAAGTACAAAAATAATATTAAAGTTAAAAACTTAGAACAGTAGAAAGAGATTGAAAATTACTCAGTCAAATGAAACATTCCAAAAAGTTGGCAATTTTTTTTTATGTTCTTTTTTTCTAATCTACATTATCTGATGGAACTGATTACAAGTAACGATATGGTAAATAATACTACTAATGTAAGTTAGATGTTTACACGGTTTTGTTCTTGTATGGCTTTATCTAATTTAATAAATAACAACATATTTTATATCATTATTATAAAAAAATCGTGAAACGAAAAAAAAAATAATATGTTACAAACTGAAGATTATCGCTATTGGTTTCAGGTTACTTTTTATACAATCTTTGACCAGTGAAGCATACATCTATAAAAAGAAAAAGGATGCTGTCAAGCGGCTTGCTATACGTCAATTCAAGAACAACCGCAAGATATTTTAACGGATGTAAACATAATTTTAATTACAGAATATTTTGATCGTTCAGATAAAAATCACAATATTACCCCTAGAGAATTGAAAATTTGTTCTTTTTCAAGAATTACTTTGGCGTTTGATGGAGATAAAATGGTAAGAACAAAGCTAACACGCGTTTACTTATGCTGGCGTTGGTATTATTTAATATGAAATCAAATCTCAAAAAGTTTTAAATCGTAAACAAACTAGAATCTGTTAATATCTTCTGTAAAAGAATTTTTTACAAAATTTATTGCAAGTTTAATATTTTATTTTATAAAATCACTTAACTTTAAATATTTTTAATATAACAAAAAAGTTTTTCCTATTTAAAATTTGGAATTTTTATTGTATAATTTTGATTTGTTTCTTCTGCAGCATATTATAAGTGTAGTATTATGACTATTATTATTATTCCTACGTCTAGCTTCAGCTAAATGAAAAAGGTTTCCCCATAGATTCCCTAGGTAAAACAACAAGAAAATTGTATATAACATAAACAGAATTAGAATTAACCGTAATAATTAATTATTATGCTTTTGGTTCTGTGGATTGAACAACTTTCGTAACTGTAATATTATTCACAATTGTTCTTGCAATGCAAAAGTAGAATAATATATAGGTGAATGCTCGCTTTTCATTTTACGAACAATACAGCGACTAACGGAACTTTACTAAATAAAACTGCAAGCGTTCTAGATTGTCAACGAATAAGTTAATCACAAAAAATTATAGATTATAGCACAAATATAAAGGATGAACTATAATAAAATACTACTAAAGTAAAATCGTATATACAAAACGTTCAAGAAACTTTTAACAGGTAAAAATATTAAAAAAGATATATTAATTCAGAATGTTAAAAAATTTTTGTTAATTTCACAAAATGTCTTTTACTGACCATGATGTTTCATCAACAAAACATTAACAAAATCGCACCTTATTTTTTTATTTAATCAGTCGACCAACAATCGAATTATTGAAGAAAATTAATGGTATAATTGCTCATCACAATAATGTTCTGGGATGAAGGTAGATTTAACCGTGATGGATCATAATTTTCACAATAACCGTTGTTAAGCACAAAAAATTCCATTACTTTGTCAAGGTTTCAGTAATAATTTTCTATACCTCTTTTTGTCCGTTTAGCCTCCGTAACTACCGTAAGGTATTACTTCAGAGGATGAATGAGGATGATATATATGAATGTGAATTAAGTGTAGTCGTGTACAATCTCAGGTCGACCACTCCTGAGAAGTGTGATTAATTGAAACCCAACCACCAAAGAACACCGGTATCC
>JAAAKQ030140865.1:0-13234 GCA_010016005.3 Zanna intricata
ATATTAAATGCCGAATAGCACAGGCGAAACGAGATTTCAGTCAGAAATATAATTTGCTTACATCAAAAATTAATTTAAGCGTCAGGAAAACATTTACTTTTGAAATGTGGTGATACAGGAGAATGTTAAAAATCAGATGGGTGGATAAAGTGACAAATGAAGAAAATGTAGAGGTGTTGCGGCACCTTTTCGATGGAAAATCGATTCAAAAAGAAGCATTTGGAACAATGTAATTAAAAGAAAAGACAGACTTATAGGCCCCACATTATGTAACCTGGAATAGTCGCTTTGATATTAGAGGTACATGTAGATGGAATATATCATCCTCATTCATCCTCTTAAGTAATACCTTACAGTAGTTCCGGAGGCTAAACAGATAAAGAGAGAGGTAGATGGAAAAAATTGTGCAGGCAGGCAACGTTTGGAATATATAAAACAAATTGTTAGGAATATAGGATGTAGGAGATATACCGAAATGAAATGACTGGGAATCTTGGGAAGTTGCATCAAACCAGTCAAATGACTGAAGACAAAATATATATATATATATATATATATGTATAAGGAAACCACAATTTAAGTGAAGGATATTTTCGTTCTCCTCATACCTTAAAACGAAAAGAAAAGTTATTTTCACCCTCTTCCTACAATCATCCGAAAATACCTCATCACCGATCTATAATAAAACTGAATTTTTCTTCATAAAGTCGATAAAAAAATTTAAACCATTTTGTTCTTCTACCCTATATTTGTGTTAAAAAATTCTATTTTTTATTTGTACATAAAATTATTTTATTAAAATACCTTAAATATAAAGCTGAAATATATTACAGCATCTACTGAACTACTTGGTCTATTTATAAAGACAACATTTTTTTTTTACTTTACAAGTAATATCTGCAATTATTAGAATTCAATGGGATAAACAGATAAATAATTAAAAATAAAACAGCTTATTTATCCTTAAATAATGATAAGATATTTGCATAAAATACAATATCTAGTTGAAATGGTATTTCATAACTAAAAGACAATAATTACATGGAGTAACTAAAAGACAATAATTACATGGAGTGAGTAAGTTAATGTGCAAGTAGTACGAAAAAGAGAGAGACAGTGAGAATAAATTAAACCACAGGGAATTATTATTATTATTATTATGTAGCCCGTAGCTTTGTTCCAAAATTGCGATTTCGTTCCTACATAATAACGCAAAGCCACCACCAACCAGACAGTACCTCTTGAATATATATCGACAGGAATTCCTTCTCGACTTTTCCGCTTTTCCAACCGTCTACTAGTCACAACGAATGAACAACAGATGCTACAGCTTGCTTCATAAGTTTTTCGGTTCTCTCATTTCGCAATTTTAACATCCCCCACCGTATCTTTCCCTCCGGATCTCAAATCTCTTCTCTTGATCTAGATTCCCCTCAAACGGCAGTCATTAATTCCAAAGAGAAAGGAAACAAGCATGACATAGGATATATATATATATATACTATAAAATATGTGATATATTTTCCTGCTATTTTTCATTTCCTTAGAGCATATACGTTATTTACATATTATCTAGAATAAGGAATAAAAATTTAGTTATGAAAGTATTAATTCACTCTACTTCAATAATCGTCGTTGTAAAATTATATACAGAATATCCCATAAATTTCCAAACTAAAAAGAATAAATACTAAAGATTAAAAAAACATGAATTCTAAAAAAAAATTCCTAACAAACATTGCTCTTTAATATAGGAGCGTGCGGGTGACAGTTTTGGATATACGAGTAGTATTTTTATAGAATAAACTCACCGGTTGTTCTAGTGGTTATCTCGTCATTGCAAATCAACTGGTTTTGTAGTCGTGAGTTTAAAGTTCAAATTCTAGTAAATGCAGTTAATTTACATTTATACGAATTTGAATAACAGATCGTGGATACCGGTGTTCTTTGGTGGTTGCGTTTCAATTAACTGCACATCCTAGAAACGATCGGTCTATGACTGTACAAGACTACACTTCATTTACATACATACATATCATTCTCACTCATCTTTTAATGTAATAGTATTTATCTTTTCAGATTTATTTAAACAGATTAATATAGCCGATGACATTCCCGGTAACGTAAGAATTCCAACGCATGGTCATACGTCTAGATTAGTATAGCTGCTACACCTTTTTCTATTAGCGTTTATTTTTTTGAGAAAAAAATAAACGTGATTTAACGAGAAAAATTATAGAATCATAACATTTGTAAATATTAAATTGTTTTTATTATATGAAACATCAAATTAAAAGAGATCTAAAAACTAACTTTGTTGCAAGAACGGTAGTTTTAAACAAATTTTGCTCTCGTATTATGATTGCTCTAATAGGTTGGCGGCAGGAAGGGTATCTGATCGTAAAAATTCCATTCGTCTCCTCAGTCTATCCCCGGAAAAACAAAGTTGAAGGGAAAAAATGGGGTGAAACACGCGCGCATGCACACACTCATATATATATATATATATATGTATGTACACATATGAAAATGTAAAATACATTTAAATTAAATAACTAGAAATCCTAAAAAGAAAAATTAATTTGTATTGATAAAGTAGAAACAAACAAAACGTAAATATAATTTACGGAGCTTAAAAACTCATTTTTAGCTATGATTTAACCGCGTTCTGATGGGTTCCATCATTCATAGATTATTTTTCATTTTAATTAGCGGAAATTTTATTTTTTATCAATACATTCATTATTTTTGTATGTAATTTACCAAACTAGTTGATCAGGGTTCTTATAATAGGCAATTAATTGTAGATCAGGAATATAAAAAAAAAAAATTACTAGCTAACAAGAATTTTAAAAAAAGAAAACAAAAAATAATTTTAAACAAAATTAATTAATTTTTGAAAAAAATAAAAAGACAAAAAAAATATTTATATAGTATTTCTACAAAGGAAGAATTAAAAAAGAAATTTATGTGATTCATCTACATAAAAAATAAAATTGTTCACATTAATTTTAAATTTCAGTTCATCAGTAATTTTTTTTTTTTTAATAACCAAGTTGATGGCTGCAATAGGCACTAGATATCGAGAAAATTTGTGAACTTACACTGTGCACTTGAAACTATAACCCTTCTTTTTGTGCTCTGCTACGAATGATGGTTAAAAGACGAAATACCTAGCTAAACTTGGTTTATTTAAAAATAAGACTCTGTTTTCTTAAAAAATATAGGGAGGGAATTTGATAAATTGTTACCATAACAATTTGATTGGCCAATCAAAGAGGTTAGTTTTGACGTCATGCCATGTTGTCGTCTTCGATATTTAACAATAACCCTCTCTTCCTACAAATTTTAAACGCGTGACTTCTATATTTGTCTGTTTGGAAATGGGTAAATGGTACTGACCTTCAAGATTTATTTAATTTTCTGTCTCTTTTTAGCAATTTATACATCAGCCGAATTGGCAACTCCGCTAGCCATCAATTCTTCTTTTCTACTGAACATTTTTACGAAGTTCAACCTGTAATACCCAGATTAAATTCCTTTCATAGAAAAAAAAAATCAAACAAAAAAACAAATATTTTTTAATTATATCGATGTATTAAAAAAAATAAATAAAGAATTTAGTTCGTGGTTTATTTACCTATTCTTTTTTTTTAAACTTTGGAAAACCTGTAAAAAGATAAAAAAAGAGTAATAATAATAATAAAGAAAATAGAAATCAGTAAAATTAGAACCATCAATACAGTTCAGTTTAAAAAAACCTACCTTTTTCAATAATAAATAAAATTATTAACTCAGCACTATAATAAATAAATCGGTTTATCGCCTTTGTCATTCAAAGAATTTTCATTTTTCCTACTTTAACTTTGTATATACTACACGGTAAATTATAGCTACAAGCCGTGTCTAACCTTGCATGTCTAAATATATTTTATATTCCCTACAATATACAATATACTAAAAAAAAATTATAAAACCTACAAAAAGGTTATTTATAAATAAGTTTCACTATAAATGAATAAATATATAGAAATAGATATAAATTATAGAATAGATGAGTTTTCTTTACTTATATTATTTATAAAAAGTATTTTTCAATCATATAATAAAAATTCTATTATTTATTTATGTATTTACGCTAAAGAAAGAAAAAAAAAAAGACCAAAAAAGTTGTAATATTTTCCTGGGATTTTATTATTTGTATATTATTTATATTTTAAAATTTATATTATATAATGAAAAAATTATACATGAAAAGTTATCTATGATTCTATGATTTTTTTTTTCAGGGGGTGGGGTAATTTTTGATGAACTTTTATTGCAAAATTATCATTATATATTTAAACCAATAAAAGTTTTAAAAATTCAAAAATTTGTTAGTTTTTTCTGCATCTCTATCTCAAAATCCTTTTTGAACCACCTTTCATAGAAATCTATTGATTTTCTTACGTTTTTTTAAGTAAAATGGAAGAAACTAAAAAAAAAATCCAATAGAAAGTTACCTAAGATTTTATTTTTTTTGAGGATGGAAATGAATTGTGATAAAATTTAATCGTATTATTATTAAGTTTTAAAAAACTTAAATAATCGATATTTTTAAACTTTGATCGGCTTCCAATGTTTCGGATTTCCTGGTTCCAATGTTGCCCTCGAAGTATTTTTTTTTTTAACTTGCACTAATACCATGCCTAGCAAGGTATTAAAAAAAATCGTTTAAAAAATATGCAATAAACAAGAGGATAGCTTTTCGATTTTGGGAGAAGAAGGATTCAGAGCATTTTTTTTAAATGGTAAAGTAAGTTTTTACCGAGCTTAATATAAATTAGGGTTGTGTTAGCAAAATTTTGAGAAAATTAACCCCAAAAATTACCCACCCTACCCTCTAAAGATATTGACCAATAAATTTTACCAACAGATGACAGGCCCTATGAACACCAGTTTCTATACAATATTTTATTTAAACGGTTTATCAGTCAAAATTTATTAATATTAAAATACGCTAACATACATATGAACCTTACATACAATGTTTTTTTTTTTTTTGTTTTCTGGGGTCTTTGGGTATGAAACGTCGAGAAATTAAAAAAAACATACACAATTTTCTAACTGATTATCATACTTTTCTTCTTGCAGTATAGCTCTAGAGCAGTGATACCAGGAAAGTAAAAATAGAGAGTAGGTAAAATCTATATAATAAAACAATTTTTTGTTTTTTTTTTTTTTTTTGTTAGTATATTATAAAATAAATGTAGATCATTTATAAAACCACTACAAAAAACTTTCTCTTTTTACCTTTTTTTTTTTTAAAAACAGTTGAAAGTAATATATATACCCGTATACATTTTATTTTCAAAACATTTGATATTTAAAATTAAAAAACAGTTATTTTTTATATCTTACCACATTATTTCTTGAAAGTAAATGCTTTCTAATTTAGCTTTCATATCCCGTATACTAAAATTTCAGGAAATGAACTACGATAATTATCAAGTAATTAAAATAAAAGCGAATGGAAATGTAGTAAATATATTTATGTATATAATATTAAGTACAGAACTTTGTTCATAAGCACACCTTGAATTTAATCATAGACTATTTTTTATTTGGTGATAAAGATATAGAAATTTTTTTACTGCCAATACTCTGTGTAAAACTTATGAAACATATATGGTTTTACGAGGTATATAATGAATCACATTCTCTTCTATTTTTTATTTTTATTTTAAGATCATTAAGCACAGCCAAGACTCAAAAATAAAAAAAATTAATCTTTTTTTCTAATTTTTACGTTACTATCTGCTGAACTAGTGAACAATAAACAATCTTCTAAAACCGAATGAGATGTGGATGTCATGCTACTTGTAAATGAGGTGTAGACTTGTACATACTCAGGCCAACCATTCATTCCTGAGACGTGTGGTTAATTTAATCCCAACCACCAAAGTTCTCCGGTATTCATCGGGTTACACCAGTATTCAAATCCATATAACAGTAACTAACTTTTACAAAAATTTCACCTCTTTTAATTTGTATTGCTCGGAAAAATCACTTGGTACTGAATTATTAAAATTTTGGGTTGTCTATATAATATATATTAAAATAACAATACTAATATAGCAATATAATTATAAAAAATATATATAGTGATTGAAAATGGTTTTAAGAGAAAATCATTTAGTTAATAATAATTTAAATGTAAAAATAAGATAAGTTAATTCAACTGAGAACTTTAAAACAAAGAAATATTTTTAAAAATATTACTTTAGATTATAATTCTAATATCCTATATGCGCATGTGTACGTGCGAGCGCATGCGTGTATGTTGGCCAGCGAGCGCGCGCACGCACACACACACACACACACATTGATCTTATAGATTTTACGTAAAATAAGAGTACAGAAAATAATAATAAAAGATTTAATTTAAGAATGACAAATAGAAATAACACTTTTAAAAAATGCTTTCAATAAAATTTTATAAGTATTTAAATACAATGAACAAAAATTGAATTATACTGATCATTCACATTTGAAAAAAAAAATATATTTTCTAATCCAAAAAAGATAATAATGGTTAGAAACCAAATATGATAAATTTAATTTTTTACACTTTAAGGGACATTCATAATAAAAAAAATACAAATAATCTAATTACTATATAAAATTAGAACATGACCGGCTTAGGGAGTTATAAATTTAATTTACATTATTCGAAATACTGGAATATACTAAATACTAAAATATATTTTAGTATTTAATATATGGCGCCAAAAACATAATTTCATTATCAACAGCAGTTCGTAGTAGAATCATCTGCTACTATTATAAACAAAGAGAAACATCTATTTCATTTTATTTCAGTGATTCCAGTAACAAACAACTATCTAGACAGTTTTAAATTCTGACTGATTTAGAGAACAATAGGAACTAATTACTATCTTTTTTAACTTTTTCTTTTAATCTATTTTATGTTTAATTTAAGTATATTGATTTATTAATATTATTAACCTGTAATTCTAAAAAAAAAAAAATTTACAATAGATAATTGAATAAACAAAAGATCAGAAGTTATTAGTTAAATAAAATTTTATGGACTTCTAAAAATGTGTGTGTAGTTTACTATTATTACATTATTACATATTTGTATATGTAATAGATTTGGTGAAATATCTGATATTTAATATTAATTGATAATTATAATTTAGAATCGTATTTATTTTGGATTTCGTACAAGGTAGACGTGTAGTGTCACATTAGATTTTTTTTTCTTTTTAATTTAAATATATTGATTTATTAATAATTGTTAACCTCTAATTGTAAAAAAAATTTACGATTAAATTCAATAAAAAAAAATTTTTTTTAAATCCGAAGTTATTCATGAAATAAAATTTTATGTACTTCTCGTTAAAAAAAAATATGTTTATGAAATTTAATAGGCGTACAAGGAAGTTATGTGGTGTCCATATCAGATTTTGGAAAAATATTTAAACAAATTATTATGTAAAAAATGTATTTTCCAAGCTGTTATACCATTTTGTACTTTATAAGTGATATGTGATTTGATCGATTATAAGTAATAATAATAATAATAAAGTAAATTAATATTTAAAAATTAAGACATATATGAAAAAGAAATCTGACGGTGATGTAGGGGACGTTGTCCAATCTTTTTTACGGGCTTTTATTTACTATTTCATAGAAAAAAAACAACAAAAAAATCCAAAAGAATAAAGAAATTATGTGGTGAAAACAAGATAAGATAGTTAATACAGTTAAAAGAAACAAATAAAAGAGATATATGATACTAAAGCTGGGAGTAATTAAGAACAGTATCAGAAGGAACGGTAAAAGTAATCAGAAAGAAAGAAAAAAAAGAGTTAAAAAGAAGATTGATTTTAAATCCGAGTGAGAATACCACTAATTAAAAGAGAAAGGAATAAACAGACATGATTATACCATGACATTCGTTAAGTTAGGATCTTAAAATTTTAACCAAAATGATACAATTCATAAGAAAAATGCAATTATTTTTTTTATCGAATGTAGAAAAGATAAAATAATATTAACCTACAGAATATGATTTTTTCATTATCGTACGATTTTCATTCTTAAATTAGCAAATCTATTTACACAGTTTCAAATCTTATATTGGAAATAATGTAAAAATCACAACAGTTTACAGAAAATTTTGCGTTTCAATTATCAGAGCTGTTGACATTTTTTATATTCTTCAATTTAATACATATTAAAAATAATAAGTTCCAAATTAAACATTTTTAAAAACCTCTCTTAAAAAAATTAACGAGAAATTCCAGTTTCAACAACTTCAATAATAAAAAGTTTCTTTTTTTTGGTGTATTAAACTTAAAAATCTTTCCTATTATATAAATGTTCATTTAAAACCAAACGAATCAAAATCATTTCATAACGTTTAAAGAAAAGCTACTTTTTAAAAATAATTTAATCCTAAATTTACTCAATGTAACTTAAGTTTTCTCTTAATTATTTTTAACCTTTCAATTTTAATAAACCAAAGTTAAAATTTACATCAATTTATCAAGGTTTACATATGTTTTTATGTTCTATAAATACGTTTAAAATTCCGTTCTTTTTTTTTTAAATATACGGCGGGTGATACGAGAATTTGAATAAAAATAATATTCATCAGTTTTTTTAATTTTTTTTTTTGTTGTACTCTTTTATTTACAATCAGTTTCCCAAATAACTAAGCTATAAGTAAATGATATAAAGCAATATGACATGAAAGAGAGGTACCAATGGATATATTCCAGGACAATACAATAGAAGTTTCAACAAAGAATAATACAATTAAAAGTACGAGTAAAATATAACTTAAAAATTCACACAAAGTTCGTACACATAAATCGATAAGTAATGAAAAAAAAACAAAAAAAAAAATAAATGATCAACACAACAGTTAAATTGTTAATAAAACAAAAAAATGTGATATGGACACTACATGACTTCCTTGTACGCCTATTAAATTAGATATATTTTTCTTTTAATGAAATATATATAAAATTTTATTTCATTAATAAAATTTTTTTTTTGTTATTGAATTGTTATTTATAGTAATTTTTTTTAACAATCAGAGGTTAATAACTATTAATAAATAAATATATATATATATATACATTAAACAAAAGGAGATTAAATCTAATTAAAATCGTTGTGCCTTCCTCTTTTAAGATCCAAACATTTCATTATTAAAGCTTTATTTGGCTATAACTATAGAATAAATGAAAATAAATCCCAATTATGATACATCATTGAAAAACTCTCAATGAGGGCTGCAATAATAACTGCAGTTAAGAAAAAATAAAAAATCCAACTTTTTGGGGGTTTTGAGCTTTTTTTGGACAATGTTTGGTTTAGTTGATTGCAATCAAAAGGGGAGGTGCACAACTAGATGTTACAACAGTCCTAAATAAAAAATTTCAACATTCTACTGCTAATCAATTTTGGGTTATTCGAGTACGTACAGATATCTCACCAAAACAAGTCAAAATGGATTTAGGGATGGTCAAAATGGATATTTCCATTGAAATATGAAAACTGAAATTTTTCGCGATCACAATAATTCCATTACTTCATACAAGGATATAAAAAATTGTAAACATTTAATGTATGTTTAATGTATGTATGTAAACATACGTCTATATATGAAGTATAAATTTTCAATAAATTTAAAAGATATTTAAATCAAAGGGAGTTAGAAGAAAAGATAAAAAACCATGTATTACAAATTTAAAAGATGGGGTTAATTTAAAAAATTTTTTTTATTTATATATATATATATATATATACATGAAGAAAATGGAAACTAGGTTTTTTCGCGATATCCCAAACTTCCTAACAAATTTTGAAAGAAAAAATTATATATGAAGTATAAATTTTCAATAAATTTAAAAAATATTTAAATCAAAGGGAGGTACAGGAAAAGATAAAAAAAACCATGACAAATTTAAAAGATGGGGTTAATTAAAAAATTTTTTTTTATTATTTATATATATATATATATATATATACCTGAAGAAAATCAAAACTAGGTTTTTTCGCGATATCCCCAACCTCCTTACAAATTAAAAAAAAAAAAAATTATATTTCACCTGAATAATGGTCAAAAGCAGTGCGACACATACATACATGTATGTACGGACCAGTATACATACCTCAGTGCGACATATACATACGTATACGTACGGACGAGCATACATACCTATATTTTGGTCAAGATTAATTAATTCAACTCAAAAAAAAAAAATAAATAAATATTTGCAACAAAACCCCGACACCGTATTTTTGACATGATCACCATAATTTCTTTTTAATATACTTATTTTAGACACTTTCGGTTCAGTCGATTGCAATCAAAAGGGGAGGTGCTCAACTTGATGTTACAATAATCCTAAATCTAAAACTTCAATCGAGTTATAAAAGATATATTAGTGCTTTCGTACATACGTACGTTCAGAATCACACCAAAACTCGTCAAAATGGATTCAGGAATGGTCAAAACGGATATTTCCGTTGAAATCTGAAAACCGAAATTTTTGCGATTACAATACTTCCTTGTACGATTTACAAGGAAGTAAAATGTACAATATTCACCGGACAACAAGATCCAATGTAGGCAACTTTTTCAGCCTCACATCCTTACTGTTATTAAATAGAATAACAGCCAGATGATTTTTATGCCTGTTAAGCTTAAGTATATACTTCTGAGCTTAATTGTTGAATTTCACAGAAATAAATGGCCTCTCTAGGTAATCGTGATCTTTTTCTTCAAAAACCATGGCGTTTCTGTCATGTCCCTCAGCATTTTGTTCTGGAACCTTTCGATGATGTCGATATTGCTATTGCTTTACCTGAAAGTTATATTCCTTAGGCTCATGTTGGCTTTAAAAACGCCTTACACAATAATAGTTTGTTATATTTATTAATTAATATGACACTTTTAATTTGGTGACAATGAAACAATTCCAGCTTAAATCAACAAAAAATTTTTTTTTAATTTAAAAAATTGAAAATTAAACTTACTTTCGAGTTATATAATTTATAAGCAATGTTATAAAAAAAAAAAAAAAAATTATAAAAAATTAATGATTTCTCACAATAAAACATCAGTCCTTATTTCCTTCTTTGTTTGTAGGCCGAATTAATTGTGTATACCTTTTGTCTTTGCCTGGTAGTCTTAAATTAATAATACATTTTGAATATAGTGAAATTATTTTGCATAAATTTCTTTATATTATAGAAGTGTTATAATTTTTATTTATTTATAATATACATTTTTATTAAAGGTACGTAATTAAAGATAAAGTTTTCTGTGTCAGTTATCAGAGGTATTGAAATTTGTGTTCCAATTATAATAGAACTTTTGAAATTTTTACATTTGAATAAATACTAAAACTAAAAAAAAAAATATATAAAATAAGTGTATAACGAAAAATTTTTAAAAACCTATAAAACAGACAAAAATAAAAATTAAATTGAAAAAACATCTTGTATTGGTTTATTCAAACAAAATAATTACGAACAAATAAAAATATAGCAGTTTAATATGTGAAAGCGTTTCCACGAAATAAACAAAAATTTAATAATTTATTTGGTGAAACGTTATAAAAATGAAGGGTCATGTTTAATAAAAGAGAGGGAGCCGGAAGGGGGGGGACGTATATTTCAATATCTGCTGTAGACGACTGAGCATAAACACAGAGAGATGTTAAGAAATATACTTCAAATTTTTATTATACATCATTTAATTTATAAAAAACTGTTTAATCTATTTAAATGTTAAAATTAAACAAATAAAATATATTCTAAAAAAAAAAAAAAAAAAAAAAAAAATACTTTTCTAGATAATTTACAGAAAAATATAATTCATAGGATAAGCATGAATATAAATTAATCTACCAAATTTATATTTAAATTTGATAGAGCCAGATTCATCATTAAGTTTCAGTTCTTTAGTACTACCCGAGAGTCATACGTTAAAGATTCTTATGGATGAGACCAGTACATATTGGTAAAAAATAGTTATAAAATAAAAATTAATAAATAAAAGGACATATATTTAAAAAAATAAAAAATAAACCGTTGAAAAAGGAGTGGAATTAAATATTTAAATGACGTTAAAGCAAAAAAAAAGAACAATACTTGGAGAGCGAATTGATATTTTTTACAAGGAAGTAAAAATTTTTATTTATCTGTTACTATTATTACCACACCGATTATATGTTATAAACGTAGTTAAATAACAAAGATAAGATGGGTGAGATGGTAGTTAAATAATAAAACCTTAGAATAGGGACTCCAAGCAATATTCCAATTGATAGTTTGAAGAGAGAAAAAAAACAAACAAAATACAAATGTTGGTTTAAAAAAATTAATAAGAAAGTACACAATGTGTGTATCGATTACTATTTAGTACTAATCGAAGAGTACTAACTAGTGTACTATAATACTTGGGTTCAACAAATACCAATCAAATAGAACTTATTTACACAAGTTAACAACAAACCGAATAGTGTTTATTCCATTTTATTTCATTAATGTTCTAGTTTTCAAATACACGAATACTAATTAGAACAGCTTATCACTGTTATCTGTAGATAAATTTATAAATATTTTGAGTAATTAATCTAATATCTGTTAATAAAAATAGAATGGAAAAATATTTCTTAAAGAAAACTTGTAATAAATGTCTTTTTGTTTTGTTTTACCGGCATCAACTGTTATGGTTATTCGCCCCTGATTGAAATTTCTAGAGTATGAATGCCATAACTAACCGGGATTCGAACCCCGAACCTCCGGATAATAAACTAAAAAGCTACTACGGAAGTGGTAGCTTTTTAGTTTATCATCATATGTATAAAAGACTTTTATTTGAAAGAATAAGTGTCTTTAGAAAGAACACAAATTTTTATTGTTAATAATTATTACTCTGTTTAATTAAAATAATCTTTCAAGCAAATTTAAATGTATAACTTTCAATGGCTACTGAAAATAAGTATATGAAATAAAATACTTTCAGATCCAAGCAACTAATTCCTGAACTGGATAAGTTAACTTTTAAAGCTAAAAGAATACCATAAATCGAAAATAAGTAGGGATCTATAGTTTTTTTTTTTTTTTTTTTTTTTTTTTTGTTTAACCTCCGAAACCACAATTAAGTATAACTTCAGAGGGATGAGATGAATGAATTGTAGCG
>JAAAKQ030140887.1:0-13234 GCA_010016005.3 Zanna intricata
AGTATAACGAAATGAAACGACTGGCACTGGATAGGGAATCTTGGAGAGCTGCATCAAACCAGTCAAATGACTGAAGAGAAAAAAATAAAAAAAATTTAATGGTGGTTAATTTTTAAGGTAAAAAGTTGGGACCAAAAATTTTTTTTACTGAACAGTTTGTTTGATCTTTTTTGGAATTTTATTCTAAATGTTGCTTAATTAATTCATTAACAATTAAAAACTCAATTACGGTGTATTTGAAATAAAAATTTGTTTCGGGAAAGTTATTCAATCCTTTGGCAGGTTTTTTATGATGGAATTATCAAGGCCAGAAATGGCTGTAGGAGTTTCAAGAATAATAAAACAATTTTTCCTCAAAAATGACATTGATTTGTGATCTTCTTACACAAAATATGAAGATTATGATTATCTGTTTATGAAAATTCAAAATTTTTAAATGTTGTAAACAATTTGAAACTGATTTATTAATAGATTTGTTAACCGCTGTCTAAATTTTGTTTCATTTTTCAGGACCTATTACCAAATGGTTTTCATTAAAAATCTTGTTATTTAATTTTATTTAGTTTTAAATTACCTAGTCATGCTAATTTTTATATTATCTTGCATAACTTTAATTTATGTATTTACAATCCTCTTTTCAAGCACTCTCAGCCAGTATTCCTTTGGGCTCCATGCAGCTCTAATTTTGTTAAATTTAGAGGAAAAATAAATATGATTTTTCAAATCATTATATTCTTAGAATTACTTATAGAATTAGGACAGTTTATCTTAAGTCTGTTTCATTTAATCTGAGTCTCAATTCTTTTGTGACAGGGGCCAAAATAAACATATCAACTAAACACATTTAGGCATAGTTGAACAATAAGATTGATTTGAAAACTCTAATGTCTGTGGTGAAATTAACAGTTAAAGATTTTTATAACGTAGTTCTAGGAAACAATTAAGATGTTGTTAGGAATATGGAAGTAATTTTTTTGTATATTAAAATGTGTTTAGCTATATACAGCCAATTTCTAGCTGTGGAACATAGAAAAAATGATTTTCGATTGAATTTTATTAACCTAACATAAATTGTATGAATTTTTATGAACCCTAACATAAAAATCAATGAAATATATTAAATTTGTATTTGTGATGAGTTATAGACATTGCAAAATTATCTGAAATAATATAACTGATTAAAACCACAAATTAATAACGATTATAGTTTTCAAATGAATTACTTGTTTATGATTAAAAAAATATTTATAATTATTAGTGACTAATGTTTTATTTTGTGAGTTGCATCATACAAATAAAACTGTTTAAAATAGTATAAATTATTATTGTTGCCTCTCATTCTTTCCAAAAATGTAATCTACACTTCCATTTGAGGGAAGGTCTTTTATTCATTAATGTGTTAAGAATTTCATAAACTTTAATCCAAAAGATTTTTTCTATGATTGGATTAAGAAATTTAAAAATGTTATTTGAAATATTAATATATTTTTATTGAATGTTTAAAATACACAAATATTTAATTAAATGTAACATAAAAAATTTTTATTTAAATATTATCTTCTGAGGTTTGTCCCATCATTCTATCTCACCTTGCTACTTCCAGAACAATACTGAATTTTTAATTAATATCTATGTTGGTAAAATTATATAAAAAATGTAAGATTGTTAAATTTTTACACTAAAATTTTTATCTGTTAAAAATTTATTCATCCATGAACCAGCAACTGAGTAGAGAGTGATAGAAATTTTAAGTAGAAATTTCATTGTTTACATTACAAGATTGATAGTATAAAAATTTTTGGAACTGTTTCCCCCTGAGAACACTAATTTTGAGTTTTCCTACAGCATAATAATGTATGGTTGTGTTAGTGTGGCAAAATATAGAGCCTTGTATTGAGTTTAATCTTTATTTGTACAGAGGCCACCCACAATTAGATTATTGTAAAAGAAACAAGTGTAAAAGAAAGAAGATAATCCAGATGAGCAGGGAAATAAAGTACCATTAAAAGATTCCTTCTTAACAGATTTTACATTTAAAGCAAGTCTTTATGCCAAGTATCAAATAACTGAGTAAGTTAGGTAGACAGTCAGTAAAGACTAATAATATAAATATAATTCAAAAGTGAATTGATACTTGAATTTTAAAAGTGATATTAGTTTTATTTATTGGAACAATCTTATGTTCAAAGTATTTTCTATCTTCAAGAACATATTATGCAGTTTGGTCTGGAAGACTTTTATATTGTAGTGTACAAATTCTTTAATTTAAATTCTCAATTCTTTAATCGCCAGCAACTTCTATGAGTATACTGTGTCCTTGATCACAACATGGGAAAAGAAATCGATTGGTGTAATGCTTGGCAGTATGGAGCCATCTCAAAAACAAAACCAACTGCTCTCTCACTGAAATCTTTATTTGTGTAATCTCTGAATAGTGAAATACAAACAATCATATTTAAAGTAAACTTTGTTAAATTTTTCATATGCATGTTAATCCTGGAACCACATCATTTTTAAGCATAATCAAATTAATTGTAATTATTATACCTTCAAAAATGTACATTTTAAAAGGCCAGTAGATGATACTGTATCTGAAACAGTTACCCAGGTTGATTAAGATGTTCTAAAATAAGATTATAATTTTCTGATTGCTGGTATGTGTTAAATACATTAAAATTCCCTTTTAGCATAAAGCTAACTTTGTCTGTAGCCTAGATCATTTTTATACAGCACGATTCAAAATCATTTGAAAGCATCATTCAGTCAGTCGATGACCTTAATAAAGTGTTCATTTCAGTCTCTAAACATCAATTGAAGTTTTCAGTCTTCATCATCCTTATGTAACTCTTGGTATAGCTTGAGATCTATAATTGCTTATTCCTTTAAACAACCTTCTTGAAATACCTTGTATTTCAGAAGGTAACATTTTGTTGTAATTAACTTTCAAGCGATTTGAGACAAAAACTTGTTTTTCTTCAGATATTCTTATGCATTCTTTACAGAGACAGTTTCTTTAAATTTGTCTCAAAGATTATACAGTGCCTGATTTGTAGTTTTGAATTAAAAAATTCATTCCCTTATTAATGAATATCATACAAACACTTTTATGAAACATTTTTAATCAATTGTTAATCATGTATGACATTCTAAATCAGTTAAAACACAGTTATCGTAATACTACTGAATGAATTGCATTACAGAATCTGTTATGATAGAAGTGTCATTTTTTTCTAATACTAAATTTTTATTCAAAATTATTTTATTATTCTTACGATCAATAAATTTTTATTTATTTTAACAAATTCAATCAGTTTTTTCTCTTTGTCAATTGACTAAACAATTCTAAAATAGGCCTTTCGGCCTTTCATCCAGAGGTCCCGGGTTCGAATCCCAGTCAGGCATGGCATTTTTCACACATGCTACAATTCATTCATTTCATCCTCTGAAGATATACCTTAACGGTGTCCGGAGGTTAAAAAAAAATTCTAAAATAGTCTGTATTTTAAGTAAATTGTTTTACTCAAAAAAAAAAAATTAATAAATTGTCACTAAGGATTAAATGCTCTGAAAACATTTTTAGATCTTTTTGCTTTAATTTATAAAGAAATATATTAACACTGATAATTGTACAGGTTGTGTTGGATAAAAAATATTTTAGTTAGTTGAAATTGTGTAAAGTAGTTTCGTATGATAATTATGAATATTAATGAATATTGCAGTTGTATTGTGTCTGTTTAAATAATTTTATCAATTGTAAGATAAGACCTCTTAAATTTAAATCTGACTTAAAGATTAGTATTTTGCTTCATTTATTCTTTCTCAAAGTATTATCTACATCTAATGAAGTAGGCTGTATCATATGTAAACAGTGAATTAACTATACTATAACATACACAAACATACACATGCATGCATGTGTGTATTTTTTATACACACATACATCCGCACTGCATGGGTGCGGACCCATTCACACATATACAGTTTGCAGTATGTATGCAAACATGTGCATACATTTAAAAAATTAATTCATATGTAAGATTAACTAAATTATTTTTCTTATGAGTATAAGTATCATTTATACACAAAATGTATAACAGAGTTCTCTCAGGACTTTCATAACAATTTCTGTTTGTGAAAATAATGGAAAAAATTAATGTAAATATATATATATATATCCTATAATGCTTCATTTCAGAGTTACAGCCAGTGAAAGATTTCATTTGGATTTCAGCTACCCCGATGAAATGAAGTTGTATTGAAATATTTAGGATCTTAATTAAGCAGCAGAAATAGTTATTTATCAGTGACTATCTTAGTGATAAAAAATCAGTAAGATAGTTTCAGAATCGTATCTGCAGTAGTTTTTTAGAAATCTGAAGTGAAAACCAATTAATTGGGGTAAAAAACTGTTTTTTATGTTTGACGTACAATAACTTTGTTAAATGTGTAATAAACATGAAACCTTTAAACAAAACTTATAGAGAATTTAATCATGAACAGAATGGTTAAGACAACCAAGTCAAATAAAGTTGAATAAGAACAAGAAGAATAAAAACAAGAATAACAAAAAGAAGATGAAAAAGACAAAGAAAAGTTTGAAAAATTCAAATTTCGTTTAGAAACAGTACATTATTACTTGTCAGAAAAGTACTTATTTAATGTTAACAAAAACCAAATACATTCTGATTCACTCTGTATATGAGGCCCAAGAAGCCAAGGAGTAGAAGTAACATTTTTATTGTTTTGGAATTAAATACAGAAATAGGAGGTAAGGATACAGAAACTGTTATGGCCAAAAAATATAAGTATATGTCTTGTAGGTGCTGAGAACTAATGAGAGAAAATTAAACTTCAGAAAGCAGCTGAGTCATGAAGAATCCAAACGGTACAAGTGGTACTTGTATACAATGGCTAACAGACAAACAGCTTTTAAGTATAAAAGTTAGGTTATAACCTTAAAACTTTATCTACTTCATAAAAATTGGTTAAGGGGTTCTCTCCTGTTTTTCTTTTTAGCCTTCTTTTTTACTAACAGCCTTTCTAACTATTGAAAAACCAAGAATCAAAAAGTCAAAATATTATGACTTCCAACCCCTTCTCCCATACATTCCACCGACCTACCACACTTTTTATTAAACTTTTCCCTTTGGTAACAATATTATACAACTTCAAGGTAGTGATGATGGAGAGAACAGAGTGCAAGAAGAACTTTACGATCTCTATGAGAACTATGAATAACCTTTCTAATTTATTAGTTTGAACTCTTATCATCCAAGAAAATATGCCTAAATGATCATGACTTTTGGTAATTTTATAAACAATGATGTAACTTAGTTAATTTTAGACATATATTTTGACATAAAACTGATTTTCATTGTTGATATTCTCATTACTTATCACCCTTAAACTAAAACACTGGATAACAAGTTTCACTTGTCCACTTTATCAGTATCTACAGGTTAATGACTTCATTTTGAGACTAAGGTAAAAAAGAAGCTTAAATAGTCAATATTATAAAAAAAAAGTTTTTATTTAATAGTATTTAAAATTTTAAATTCAAGATTAACTTTGAATTCAATTATCTCAAAATTAACTTATCACTCATACCGCTTGAATTCTGATGTCCTCATATATAAATTTTTTTTTTTTTTTTTTTTACTAATTTGTGTAAATAAGATAATTTTATTTTAAGCCTATATTACAGTGTTCATTAGTTTTATTTAGATGGTACATATTTTTAATTTCCCTGGCTAGTATAATGTGTAGTGGGTAGCATTCATCTCAATAACAAAAATTACTCTCGTAGTTTTTATAATTATTCACTTTTTGAATTTCCATAATTTTACACCTTAGTTCTGGTAAAGTAAATTATGTTTATTTGTTTGTGCCTATAGGCACAAAATAATAGGCACATAATTTATAGGCATAAAATTTAATATTTTATGGCAATTCATCCTGGTCATGCATTTTGTGTTCTGATAAAACTTGATTATGTTAAATTTTTATAAAAATTTATTAATGGAAGAATTTGAATTTTTCAATAATTTTACTTGCAGATGGGTTTTTATTCCATTAAAATATGTAGGAAATATTATCACTGACATTTTTTTTTTTTTGTAAGAGTTTCCCTAAAACATTACATCTGCAAAAATCTTTTTACATGTATTTTCCTCCAAATTATGTGAGTAGAATTCTTTTTGTATGAGATTTTTAAGACTTATCAGAGGATCAGGGATAATTATTCTCCATAACATATAGCAGTTCTAGAATTTTTTAAATATTTTGATTTAATGAACTTAGAATGTATTTATTAATACATTTTTTCTAAATGCAGTGCTGCCAGCATGTAAATAGTTGTCAACTGTTATCAGAAGTAAGAAAATAATAAATGTTCATTTTTCATACAGCTCAAATTATTGACATTTAAGTGTTTTTAGCTGTGTTTTTGGTTGCTTAAAATGTACAAAAAACTTTAAAATGTAAATTTTTATAGTTTTGCAAAGGTTTTTCAAATTCTATAACAGCTTTTTTTTGTTAATTCATAAAATAATTGAATAATTTAAAAAGAAATTAGAAAAATTATTATAAAAATCCCATACACTTTTTTTAAAAAGTAATTTTTGTTGAAGATTTAAATCATTCCTTTTTTCTCTTTTGAGGTCATATTGGACCATTTAGTCAATCAATTTCCAGTGTTCCTTGAAGAATGTCCTGTCTTACTCTTTCGGTTCTGCCGGTATCTTTTAAGATGATCTGACCTTTGTTTCTAAATTTTGTCTATTCTGTGTCTTTGGATCTTTCCTGTAGAGAATCTGTGTTCTTTGAGTGTGTTGTTATTTTTGTCTTGTTGGAAGCATCCTTAGTCCAATTTCTTTGAGATCCCTTTCAATTTCTCTGACATATTTTTCACTAGTTTTCTTTTCCAAATACCTGAGAACTAGTTGTTTCAGAATTCAGGCATTCTTAAGATGTAAAAAAAAAAGAGAAACCTTCTCTATGTCATTGCACAGATAATCGGGTCAATTTCTTTGTATATATTTTCATTAGTGGGAATTTGCCAGACCCCATTCTTCTAGTAATTTTTATTTAAACAGGTTCTGATGATCTTGCATTCTGTTTTAATTAGTCGGTTGGTTTTCACTTCATTTTTATTTGAAAAATAATTTCACTGACGGGCGCTGAAAGAATGACTGTTTTGTAGTGGTAAATTTTGGAGTGTACTGAAGGACATTTTTTATTGTACGTCTGTCAAATCATTCTTTACTATATTTAATTAAAAGCTGTATGATTATTGTTTTCTTTTTTAGATGTTACTTCACTAAAGCTCAAGTCAGTTGTATGGTAATAGAATACATAATGTTTATAACATAATAATGCTAAGTCCAGAACCTTCTGGATAGATTGCCTTTCAGGCAGTGGTAGTTTAAACAATTTGGCAATTGGTCTTTTAAAGGTGACTTGATTGTTGCGTAATGTCACTACCTGCACAGGATTGAATTCCAACTACTAGCATGCATTTGTTCGACGATACCCAGCTTCCAACTCAGGGGTAGCATGTTATTTTCCTTTATTAGAACTATGTCACCGATGTTAAGATTGGGTTCTTCAGTTGTCCTTTTATGATGCTGCTAAAGAGAGTTGAGATAATCACCTGACTATTTTTGCCAGATATGTTGAGCCATTTGTTGAATCCACTGCCAATGATTTAACTTGTGACAACTAAATCAATTTGGTCAGGATCAGAGATACTGATTAAAGGTTCACCAATTAAGAAATGTACAAGAATAACATAAAATGTTTCTAACAGATTTTCTGAGAGTTTAAATAATGGTCTAAAATTTAAGCATGCTTCTATTTGAGTGAGAAAAGTAGACATTTCTTCAAATGTTAAAAATGTTATTTCCCGCCAATTGTTTGAGGTGGTACTTCACTGACTTCAAACCAGCCTCCCACATTCTACCAAAATGGGAAGAATACGGTGATATGAAGTGCCACTAACATGACTCTGCAAAGAGGCCACTGTTGGATACCTCATGTTGATATCATTAAAATATTTTTATAAATCATGAAGCTCATAATATGCATTGATGAAGTTGGTACCATTGTCACTGTAAATATCCAGACATTTTCCTGTGCGTGCCATAAATCTGCGAATAGCAGCCATGAATACTTCAGTAATTAGATCGCTTATTAGTTCAAGATGAATCTTGTTGTAAAGCAAACAAATATTCCAACATAAGCCTTTACCCTTGTTATTGATACTTGTGTTCCTGCCTTGATGAAAAAGAGACCAGCATAGTCAATAACACTGTTAAGAAATGCTTGGGATGAACAAATGCAATGAGAAGGTAAAATTTCCATTATTTGAGAATGGTTTGATGAATTTAATTTAAAGCATGTTGTACGGTTATGAAAGATTGTTTGATAGCACAATGAATGTTTGGTATCCAACATTTCATTCAAATTGATGCGATCAATAACTGTAGATCTACGATCTTGGTTTTCTATTATGAGACGTGTAAGATGATGTTTAGGAGATAAGATAATTTGATGTTTGGATGCAAAAGGTAAATCTGATTTATATAAATGACAGTATAAAGGAACGCTTCAAAGTTTAAAATCTTTGTGAACTGATAGTAAGTCTGTTTTAATTTGGTAGTATGTTATAATTAATGTTCATAGGGAAATTAGACTGACTGCATGCAACTTCTATAAAGACACTATGTTTAGAGTTTGATGTCAAACTATTCAACAACTGGGTTTTTGGAGTGTCTCAGTTTCAAATGTTGCACAAAGTCTTAGTAGCAAAATTTAACTGCGAGCCATCTAAAATTGCTTGACATACCTGAAAATTACCAGAATTGTCCCCCACTTTTACGAGTGCAATTACTAGCAATATTTTAGATTGCTTCCGTTTGTTAGCACAGCAACTCGTTTTTACTTGGTATTGGTTTGATTGCTTGTTTTCAGCACTTGGTTGTGAATTTGAATTACATTCGACACGAGGTTCGTTAAAATGAATAATTTTATGATGTCGAGCATTACATTTAAAACAAGTGGTAATTGATTTATATTCCTTGAATTTACGGTTGGATTTCAAACAGACTTATTTTTGTTAACCTTACATGATGGTTCGCGTGAATCGTCGTTGTTATCACTACTATTTATAATATTTTTAACAATTTGGTTTGTCTGACATTTCTTTCCTAAAAATATAATTAATCTATCTAAATTAGCAATTTCTTGATTGGCACCATAAGAGTCGTATTGAGTTCGAGTAGATAAATCGATCCTATCAAGAACAATCTGACCCAGGAGTATATTTTCTAAAATTTCGATATCTAACATCTTTGTAGCCTCACAATTGCTTGCTAATTCATTGATTAAGTGCCTTAATTCAACTGATGAAGCTCTATTAGCTCATGGCAATGTCAAAAGAACTCATACATGCCTAGAAAGAATTAGTTTTTTGTTTTTATAACGCATAATAATTTGTGGGCATTATTACAGTTTGTGCCCGTTATCGGAATATTTTGAGTAGGTTATTTTGCTTCTCCTTCGAGTGAAGCGAGAAGATAATAAATTTGTGGATGTTCGTTAAAGAATTTATTCAATATTAGACTTTCAAATGTATTTTTAAAATGATACTTCGAATAATCGCCATTAAAACACGGTAGCTTTATTGTTGGTAAGTGAATAGGTGAAGATATCCTCTGAAGATATACCTAATGATGGTTCCGGAGGTTAAATAAAAAAAAAGAAAGTGAATAGGTACGTGATCTTTAATGCTTACAGTGGTACACCTTACAATGTACGTCTGGTACATTAAATGATTAATTAGGCTCTTGTTCAATTTATTATATTTCTAAGACTATTTCTAACTTAGATGCATCATTACCATAATGAGTGTTCATCCTCATCATCATTCAACTCTAAATACTTCTGTATGGAGTCAAATTAGTGTACTTGTTTTAACAGCTAATGTTAAATAGTTTGGATAATAATATAAACAAAAAAAATAAATAAATAAAAAAAAAAATTAGCCAGTGAGAAACATAAAATATTTTTTTAAAGTTTGCAAATGTTAATTTCTCACAGTTTTTATTGGAAAGGTTTTTTTAAAGAAAATATTTAAGTCTTTATGACATAAAAAAATTAATCCAGAATTCAATATAATTGGAGTCAAGATAAATGAAATATTAAAGTTTATAAAACCACTTATTTCATTTTAACTGACAAAATTGATTTTTTTAGATAGCAATTGAGATTATTTTCTTTCAGTTTTACTGTAAAATAATAAAAACAACATAAGTAGAGCATGACAAATTTTTTTAAACTTAAGTGCTTAAAGTATTTTCTTTGAAACAACTTCATCTACATTTCTTCTTTTCTTTCATGGTTTTGCTGAAATATTTACGATATTCTATTTTAAGATAAAGATTCCTTTGCCAAAAATAGAAAACATCTGTAAACCGCTTATATATTTTAGTATTCTCCAGCCAATATTGCAATTAATAATTTTTGTTTCTTTTTTTAACTATTTTTATAACTACACAAAACATGAAATATAGCCTGTTTCAAGACATAATTTTTTTTTTCTATTATTATTTTAAGCAGTCATAACATAAAAAAAGAATTTTTAAGCAAATTAACTAAGTGATTTTATTTCTTTTTTCATAACTGGTTTGATGAGAATTATATACTTGAAGTAAGTGTATCTTGATTGCATTAATGTAATAAACATGACAATTTATTTTAAGTATTTTATAAGAAATAAGTGTTTTCCTTACAAATTAAATATATATATATATATATATATATATATATATGTATTTATTGCATTTATTAATCTTTTCTTCTTTATCAAACATGTAACTAACATTATGAAATATTATTACATATTAATAAATTTATTTATTTATTTGAATTCTATTAAAATTAAGTAAGTGATGAGAAAAATATTGTTTATAAAATATTTCATTTTAAAATTAAGAGCTAAAAAGTTGTAAAAAACTTATAAAATTTCTAAAAAATTAAGAGCTAAAAAAGCATGTTAATACATATATAAACACAAAAAAAACAAAAAACATGATTTTATTTACACAAAATTTAAACAAAACTTGTTTTTTATGGACAAAAAAGAATCAAATTCATAAATATAATTTTTATTTTATTAGTATATTAAAATTACTTTACCTGTCTGTACTTGTAGAAGCACTAGAACTATTATTTTTTTCCATTTTTGTTGGTGTTTATGTAAAAGATAAATATTTTGTGATTTAATGTAGATTACATATAAAAAAGAATAATTCTATTAAAATAATTCCACTTAATCGTTTTAAAATACTTTGATTTAATTATTATTATAAAACATTCCAAAATCATTTCAGTTGTCATAACAGTACAGTCTTATTTTTTGTTTATAAACTAGATTTAGAAATGCATCTAATATAACAGCACTGTACTTGTCACACTAACCAAGCAGCCAGCTGCTGCCTCTTATACTGACTGATCTAAACATACAGTCTTGAATTGAGTATTAACTATTACTGTGGGTGTGTGGAATTCTGCCAGCCTACATAGTACAGTCTATTTAAAAATTACCGCAACTTTAAAATGAGTATGTAGTTTGCCCTTAAATTGTAAAAATTTGTATCATAAGTAATTAACCTTACAATAAAAAAAACTTTCTTTTATTCACTTACACATCTTCTTCTCTAAATAACTCTCATTTCTCTAAATAAATTTATATTTGCTCTTACTCACCTTCTACTACAATTATAAAAATTATTACAATAAACTGGGTTAACAAATTTTAAGCGTACATTTGAGAATTTATTTCCTGAAGAATTTTTAGTTTCTTAAAATCTGTTATCTCTTGCAGTTTTTATAATTCTTCTTTAATTGATATATTTTACCCAATTGCAACATAAGAGATAAGACATTTGTATATTTCATTGTAAAGTTTTTTAGATAACAATAAAACTTAACCTCTTCTGATTTTTAAATAATTACTATAATAAATAATGTGAAGTTATTTCAGAAAATTATTGGTTTTTATATCTTGTAATACAATAATATTAAAAGAATTCTGTATGAAATTAAATTATTTTTCTGTTTAAATAATTATTCCCAAAACAGTTTTTGAAATTTAATATCTAAATGAATGATAATATATACAAAATTAAATGTTTAATTATGCAACTAAAAATGTCTTTTTCACTAAGTTTTGATATCCAAACCGAAAAACTTAAAATACTTAAACAATAATACTTACTTAATACAATAGTTAAATAATAATATCTAATAATATATATATATCTTCTTTTGTTTTTAAATGAATTTCCTAAGAATTTCCAGAAACCATTGTTGCTTTGTTCAGTCAGATTTTATAAGGAGGTGTCGGTGAGAGGGGAACCAACTTTTCTTTATGTTTTGGAATCTTTGAAACACGATTCTGCAATGTACATATATAGATGTACATTGTATTGTAATGTGTACAATATATTGTATGCACATTGTATTACAATACATTGTTATACATATGTAATTAACTATAAGATTCTCTTGTCCTCTCTGCAGGAACAAATCTTAACCGATTTTGATAAGACTGGAGGTCGTCCAGTCTTCTGGACTCCTGTAAAGGAGATTGTGTAAACTTATTTGGAATTTATTTTCATGTAAATCAGTCCCCAAGAACCAGAAAACAGTTAAACAGAGTTACAGCCAAAAAATAAGGGATTTTGGGTACATTTCAAGGTTAATTAGAATTGAAACCTGCTCTTTTGACGCACTTACTGTGACAGAGTTTTTTTTTGTGTAAATTCATCATATCACTAACATCATTTCTATTACTTATAGCAAGAACTTTCTGTTCCTTGAAAAAGGAAAAAAAAACTTTATTCACACCAGATCATAATTTTGCAGTGAATAGCTCATATTAAGAATTATGTTATTCTATAATAAAAATTAAATTCTATAAAATTTGACCCGAAGGATCAAGGGAAACTGGATAAACTTGAAGGAGGAGTATAAAAAATACTAATGAATGAATAAAAAAGAGAAGTGATCATTACCTGTGTTAAAATGATTTATTATACATTTATTATATTATTATATTTATAACACAAAAGAATAGTGATGAAAGCATTTTTAACTTTTTTTTTTTGTCTTCAGTCATTTGACTGGTTTGATGCAGCTCTCCAAGATTCCCTACCCAGTGCCAGTCGTTTCA